>VXAY01004854.1:1010411-1034577 GCA_013399855.1 Oxyruncus cristatus | reverse complement strand
TTTTTTTTTTTTTTTTGCAACGTACACATCATCCGAACTGCTACATAGCTTAAGTAAACATCTCTTTAAAAGTGCTTCTGTCTACTTAAGGGATAAAAACTTGTCTGCAGGAAAACAAAGAGGCGATCTGTATTATTTTTTTTTCAACAGCCTTGAGCCTTTAACTTTTCTCCCCTTCTCCTTTTGATTTCTATTGTCCTGACCACAGCTGACCCTCATCTATTAATGTGGCAAAAACTTGTAGCTGTATGTGAAGTAGTACTGCTGTGGTAAAACACAACTGCATGTTCAACTGCATATGCACCCTTCTGACCAGTCTGGAACTTAAGTCACTCAGTTTAAAAGCCAGATTTAGAAAACTGTTTTCTATGCTTCAGTACCAATCTGTGCTCTCTCCAGTAGGGATCTAAAAGAGAAGCAAGATCCAATTAGAAGGAAAATGAGTATCCTGGGACATTCGTTCATTTTTAGGAGCGGCCTCAAGCTCAATACATTAAAGTTTCTGAAGGCTTTGTTTCTGATAACATTTCATTTACACACTCTCAAAATGACTGGGATCTAACATGTTAAGAAGACAGACTGGCATTGCCAGTCCCTAGGGAAGTCATGCTACCAAGCCAGCCTGAAAAGCCACCAATTCTCAGAAATTATTATTCAGTGCTGAGAGTTGCTATATTGATGGCATAGCTCCCTCCTAGGCTGGTTTCAGGATTGGCAAACACCTGAAAACATCTGAAGTCATGCTGTTGGAAGGTCTCCCCTTGGCCACAAAAAGACATAAAAGGTAGTCCTTTTCTTTATACTATCAATCTACAAGGTCAATAAGATTCCTTCAATGGGCTATGCTTATTCATCTTGTTCTCCACAATGGACGGAGTTGGCTACTTTACCCAGTGATGTACTCCGTTTCAACCGGCTTTTTTTGACTTAAATCCAAGGTTACCAGTCCCACACAACTGTCTGTTTCTCCTCTCGGGCAAAAATGTACATATTTTCAAGCACTATGGTAAAGTGACATAAACTCAATAGAAATGCAAAACCAGCATCAATGAGGTGGGAAAAAGCTGAGTTATGAAATAACACCATCTCTCTTTCAGTTATGTGCTTATATCTATTATTGGCCAATGCACTTGACAGTTTCACTATCCCTCAGAAATGATGGCTGTTCCTTAATGCCCTGATAATGATCATTAGTGGTATTCCATTCTCCTTTTCATTGAGTAAAGTATCTTAGTTGGCCCATCTCCATGGGCCAGCAACCTGTGGAGGTTGTTGTAACTTGAATTTCCTTCAAACTGAAGAAATTCAGATTGTTCTTTATTACCTTCAAACAGAAGTATTTCAGAGCGTTCTAAAGGCATAACTTCACACACCTTGACTGTGGAGAAATGCACATCACACGAATGCACAGACAATGCACTCAGGCCTGGGTGAATCAGACAGGTAGGAGGGTTTAAGGTGTAAGTCCTGATGTGAACACCTCTTCCCTGTGCAGTCTGGGGAGCTGTGACTCCGCTCACGACCCACTGCAACCACTGATCCCAGCCAGTACATCAAAACCTCTATTCCTGTTCTTGTGAGATAGACAGGTCTCTCTCAGTGCTGGAGGTACCCAAGCAAGAAGTCCAAGCTCTGCAGGATTTGTGACAATTCACTTCACTCAGGTTCTCTCAAAAGAGGAGAGCTGAAGGGCAGTCCAAATAGTTTATTAACTGGAAGACTGATGGTGACTATAAGAGTATGACGGGGAGAGAGAGTATGAAACTGGATGCCAGGTTGCACACCTAATTATACATTACTGTTTAAATTTCCATGCCTAAGCAATATAGTGTAGAGTTAGTAATCAACAGAAATGGAGAAAAATGAAACTAGCTGGAAAAAAAAAAAAAGCAGCCCACCCTTATTTCAGCTAAGGACTTCAAATGAGAAACTTCAGGAAAAAATCTTTGGAAAACTTATCAAAATCTGTATACTAAGCCCATGTGTATCCATGAAAACCCATTTAGATGAAGTTTAATAGATATGAGATGCATTTTTTCCTTATCCCTTTGTTTTTTAAAATTTGGAGTAGCTTGATTTTCAGTGACATGATAATACAACAATGGTAAGTGAAACAAATTAAAAAAGTTGCTACATTGAACTTGCAGAAGTGCAAATATGTAAAATGATGTTGAACAGCTAAGATGTCCCAGGAAACGCACCAAAGAGTGTTGCAGCATTTGCAGGGAGTGCTCCTCCCAGAGCAAAAAGGTCCTGCTGAGCAGCACAGCAAGTGGAAGAAGCAAGGTCCAGACTCTGCACTTCCCAGAATATGCACAAACTCTTAAAGAAGAGGCCATCTGGCTGCCAGATTCCTTGTTTCCAGCTACACTGTCCATTCCCTAAGGAGCTGTGGATACTGCAAGCAGCAGACCATGGTAGAGACCTTTGCAATTTGCTACTTGGGAGCAGACATACCCTATATGCTCCTGAGATGGGACAGGGATGCAGCAGCCACTATTTTTCTCCCATCCTCTCCATTCCATTTCTGTTTGCTTTTGCTCCCTCTTGCCTGCGTAGGTAGAGAAAAAAAAAGCCTTTAGAATTTAGAAGATAAAAGATGCTCAAGGGCGTTAAAGCAGGACATGAATGCAATCGTGTGGCTGTGCAGGTGAGACTCCAGAGCCTTCTGCTGCAAAACGCCTGCACTAATCCACTCTTGCCCTACTTACAAGGAGCTGTCAGTGTGGTTATTTGCAGCAAAAGCCACTTTAGCTTTGGGGCCAAACATCACAGGGTGGTGATGAAGCAATGAGGGTAGGGATCCATATTCAGTGTATCAAGTTTGCCAGAAAAATGCCTCACTGCAGACAGGTTCTCCTGCCTGCTTTGCATATTCCTGCACATGAAATAGCCCAGGCTGGGTAACACTGTGGTACTGCATACCTAGAGGTTAAGGCAATGTTAAGAGGTTTTTGCCCCCTCACTAAACTGCAGCAGAACTGAAGGAATTCAGGATGCAGCATTCTCTGCTATGGGTAACCCACAGCAGCCAAATTTCATCTCCCACAGGAGAAGCTCCACCTCCAACCTCATTTCTTCCGGACCCCATATCTAGTCTGATGGGAGTTCACTGTGCGACACGTCAACAATAAGCAAAGTCCAACTCCCTGATGAGCACGAGGTAAACATTTCAAAGCTGCTTAGACAATAGTCTCTCTAATGGGGAAAATACCTAGATGCCAAAGACTACAAATCATTGTAATTAGTAAGTCTGTATATGCCACACAAACCAGCAGCAGTCACTGGGGATGGAACAAAACTTTCTGAAAGGTGTTTGTATGGGCATATTAAAACATAATTCAGCAGCTCTGACTCTTGAGGGGAGTAGAGATACAGCTCATCACCAGGAACAGTTTTGATTTTAATAGTGTTCCCTGTGTTTGTAATAAACTGAACAAAAACATGGAATGAAAGTGTCTCCAAAGCAGGGATGCCTGAAACCTCATTCTGCCTTTGGATGTTTCAGTCCCGACTCAGACTGGTCGTAGTTTGTTGTTATGGGATTAACTTGTTCACAGACCTTCTGGAAGGCCTCCATTGTACGGATTTCTTTCTGTGCCCAGTATCCCAATCCATTTTCCTCAACCACTTGAAAATGTTTCAAGGTGTAACAGATTATTATTATTAATTTATTACAATAATAAATAATTTATTATAAGATTACAATAATTATTTCCCTCATTATTTAAAAATAGTCATTCTCTGATATTGAAATATTAAACCCACATTTTTGACCTTCTGTGTCCTTTGAACATGAAAAAACAGTGAGCCTGCTGGGGCAAAACTCCCTGAGCTGCAGGGTAGCTGTGAGGAGTGAGGAGCTGCAGTCCTGCTTACTTGGTGCACATCATGGCACCAGCTGAGGGCAGTGGCACAGACCACCACAGCCTGGTTCCAGCAGCACCCACGGGCAGAGAAGAGGGTACCTCATCAGCCCTTGGTGGGGCAGGGGTGCAGTGTCACTGGCAGGTCCCCAGCCCATCCAATTCCTTGGCTATAAAGAATTCCCGAGAGATTGAACCACAGCATCACCTGCATCATGGAGTTGCCCCAGGCTGGGAAATCTGGCACCTGAGAAGAGAATTGTCCAAAACAGTGACCAGACTTAAAAATGAAGACCTTAATTTCTCTGTGCTGACAGCTTTGTCATCAGTAAAATACAGATGCAAATACTTACCGCAGGGGATTAAGGAACGCTAAAATGACCATGGGCTGCTTGCACACAATATACTTTTCACCCTAATCTTTTCAGTTTGGAAAACTTCCAAAAATTAAATGATGAATAAATTCTCCCCATAGCAGCTATGTGGATTTCAAAGACTTGCAGAGTTTTTGATGAAAGACTAGCATCTTCTAAAATGAATGCTGCAAGCCTGTGTCGTGAGAAACCTTAACCAACTTCTCTGTGACTTTAAAAATGTTTTATAGAGTAATCTTGCAGTAACTGCTTTGTAGAGA
This sequence comes from Oxyruncus cristatus, assembly GCA_013399855.1. Lineage (NCBI taxonomy): Eukaryota > Metazoa > Chordata > Aves > Passeriformes > Cotingidae > Oxyruncus > Oxyruncus cristatus. Next base: position 1,030,077 of record VXAY01004854.1, on the reverse strand, counting down.
ATTAAGGCAGTACTGAAAAATACTACAGCATAGCTATTGCTATCATTTCAGCAATGTAATGTGTTAGAGTTTAAAGAAGTTATTATAGAAGTATAATTGGACTAAAGTTTACATTTGCAGGCATACATACATTTGGTGTTACAGCCTTTTCCTTTAGACCTCCAGCAGCAGTTCCCGACCTTGTTAGGGTCAGTGGCTGAGGCTAAGGTGTAATAATAGTCAGTATAAGAAAAGTGTATTGAATTGCATTAACCTGTGGCTAGGTCTCCTACCAGATTCATCAGGTTTCAGTGATATCCAATTACTTTACAAAAGGTGTTTCACTGCAATTTTCTGTCAACCTATTTTTAAACACACTTTTCAAGAGGCATTCAGATTTATATGATATATTATCACTGCAAAGCTGAACACAATAGTTCAGGATGTAAATGCAGAAACGTGTATGAAAATACAGGAAGACTTCTGTACAGGCACATGCTTTCCAACACTTGGTCAGCAGTAGTAATGGTCAACTACAAATTTCTGAGATATGTAAGGCCCTACAGCTCCTGCTGAGCAGCCTACAACAGTCACAGAATCACAAACTCACAGAACATGCCAAGCTGGAAGAGACCCACAAGCATCATCGAGTCCAACTCCTGGCCCTGCACAGGACCATCCCCAAAAGTCACGCCATGTGCCTGAGAGTACCATCCAAACTCTCCTCGAACGCTGTCAGATTTGGTGTTCTGACCAGCTCCCTGGGGGTCTGTTCCAGTGCCCAACCTCACTCTGAGTGAAGAACCCTTTTCTAATATCCAACCTAAACCTCCCCTGACACAACTTCAGGCCATTCCCTTGTGTGCTGTCCCTGGTCACCACAGAGCAGAGATCAGTGCCTGCCCCTCCTCTTCCCCTCACAAGGAAGTTGTAACTGCAATGAGGTCTCCTCTCAGTCTCCTCTTCTCCAGGCTGAACAGACCAAGTGACTATAGTGAAGATCATAAAAAGTATTGTTTATCCCTGTACATGCTTCTAATGAAACATCTGATACAATGATTTGGGGAAGGCTGTCTGTAGTGCGCAGTATGGCCATTCAGAAGTCAGAGAAGATACATGCTGCAGGTAGAGAAAAGCAAATAACACCAAGTGTTATTAAACAGCTTTGTGCATTTTATTTTTTATATCATAGCTAATTGATGTAGAATAGTCCCAATCTAGCTCAAAGTTCTGACTACTGTTTCTCCTGATGGCCACACTAAGCAGCTGTTTGCTCCCTTTCTGTTTCATGTTGGGATGGCTCTAAATGATGACATGCTGCTAAATATAGATGGGCATCACTTGATGACTGCTCTTGTAGACTTTCCTATTACACTAGACTATTCTATCATCATGGAATTGGTAAAAGGTTTGAACATCTTTGGTCCCACATCTGGCCTTTACTGACATTAAAGATTCTGTCTTTAGCTACGTCACCTAAATACCTAGGTTCTGCAAAATGACAGCAAGATACATTGCTCCCTGTAATTTTTGTTTCACTATTTTGTCAGTAAACTATTGAGGTAAATGCTGTGTTTTTCTTGTGTCTAGGTGCAGCTCCTAAATATATGGATCCTCAACTCTTGCTTGATATGATATTATGATGTGAATAAGAAAGTGTCATGGAGCTATTACTACAATTGGAGATCTAAATAAGTATCCACCAACACTACTAAAAAAAAACAATAGCAGCTCCTGAATTAAAAAATAAACTCCTTCCATTATTATGAGTAAGGGAAAGGTATAATCCAATGCAGTCAATACTATTACAGGTTTATCTTCTACCTCCCACATAAATTTCCCCATAATTTTATTTCTCCAGCAGTACAACTTATTTTTCTTCATTTTCCTCAGATAGGCATCAGGAAAGCAGAGGTGCCAAAACCTCTACCTGCAAAAAAGAGAGATGCCTAGAGGTGCTTGCATGTAGGGCTTCTACAATAGGAAAGAGAATGATGTCAGTAGACAAGTCAAGGAAAGTTGAGCAGCAGCAGCATAGACAGATGACAGATCCAAAACATGCATCAAGAGAAGGGGGGTATTCAAGAGACACAGAGAGAACAGTAATTAATCTATATGTCTTCCTTACTCCAGAAGTCCCAAAGAGTCATCTGATGTCTCTGGATGATTAAGCAGACCAAAAGTCTCAATCCAGACTCAACATACAGATGGAAGTCACGGATGTTACCTTAAGATTCTGGGTAAACCTCTTAAAGCCCAAAATGTCTATCTCAGCGGTGTATCCTCTACCCTCTCTTCACATAAGAAATAGGTAAACTCATTGTACTTAGTAGAAATTCCCTCCAGAGTGACTTGGTTACTCTGTCAATTACCAAGTTAATTAGTAGTACCTATAGAGCCCTTCAGCTTAAAGGTTTTGTCTCTGCCCTCTGTCCAAAATCCTCTTCCCTTAGTTTTTCTCCCTCTATATTCAGGTATTAATTTCTATATGTCATTACCAGTAAAGATCAGTTTTACATCAGGATGACAATGACAGGCAACCATTTAAAGCTTTAAAACACAAGTGCTGTATCAAATAAAACTTTAGCCAAAGTGACAGGAGTTACTTTAAAATAATGAACTTCTCTTTACTGCTGGACAGTTTCTGAATAAAATTTGCAGATGTAAAGTCTGCCAAGCTCAGTGGTAGGGGAATATTCAGCGAGAATACAGTTTTAAGTGTGTTGTTTAATCACAAGGCAGGAGACCTAAGTCTAGTTTCATCCCACTTAGTTTTGACATATGATTCAGTTGAAGACCTAAGTGAAGAGTCTTGTTGTCCTGTGCTCGTTGGCACGCAGCTGGAGATAGGCCTTCAGATGGTAGCACCAAATTTATTTTGTAAACACCTTTCTATTTTAACACAAGTGAATCGAATAGTGAGTGAAGCTATGGCAACACGGGATTTCTCAGCATCACTTTGAATCCTAAAACTAGCCAATATTGGTAAAAGTAGACCTTGTCTTGAAAATAGGTAAATTTTTATGGCTGTGAATTGTTTCTCCCTAGATTTTATTAGAAACCAAATTGAGTAAAAAAATGAAAGTGGGAAAAAGGAGAGTAAGGTTGAAATGACATCAGTGTAAAATAAAAACTATTGTCCCGAATCCTGGGTCATAAAATATACATTTCCATATATAAAATCAGTTTCATAAACATTCTTTTCAAATGCTCAATTCCTATTACATCTTTATCGAAGGGGAAACAGTTAAAGAAAATTATACATCAGTGCTTGATTTAATTTTATTCTTCTTCTTTTTTTCTTTTTTTTTTTTTTTTCTGGGAAAGAAGTATTAAGATTATATGTAAGAGCTTTATTTAGAATCTGAAAATTTATTTTATGTTTTTCTGTTGACAACCAGAAGCACTGGGTAGAAAAAAAATAGCAGAACAAAGAGCTCCCTAGAGATATTTCACGTTTGCTGACTTACTACATCATCACATATGACACTACATTATTAGTTTCAGCAAATACTGAAATAGCACAAGAAAGCTTTCTTGCTCTTTTATCTTCACCATTGTTCTTGGATTTAAACAAGTGACATAAAAAGTCTTGGGAAAAAGTAGAAATACAGAAAAATCATAATTTAGAGTGGTGTTTATTGCACAGGATGCCTCCTTAATTATACACTTCTATGTAGTTTCCTTGAGTTCAGAGGACAATTTTGATAGAAAACACATTTTATACTGATAGACCTGACCCAGGACCCACCAGGTTTTTAGGGAGTTTTAGCAGGAATCTTCCCTTCTCTTTCTTCATCTGCTGAAGCGACTCTGCTCATGCAGAGAGGTTGGAATTTTGGCCTGATTTGTATCAGGCTGAGCTCTGCTGTTGTCTGAGAAGCGCCCCCACAATACAGTACATTTTCCAATCATGTCTTACTTTTGACTTAGCTATTTTCAGATTCCTTGTAAAAATACAAATACTGGTGGCTATCAAAATTAAGGTAACCATGTATGATATTATCTGTGTGGGGCCTCAAAACAGGGGTGAGCAACTTGCCCTGCTTCAGTTTTCTTTACTTTGCAGTACCACTCATATAGAGGTCATATAGATGACCTCTCCTCACCAACCCCTGCTTGCGTGGGCTTATTCAATTCCTTTGGCCTTGACCTGAGCTGTAAATTTTTGAAGTGACACTGTGTTGTTCTGTATTGCAGGAACAGTGAAAGGTAAATGTCTGGGTGTGCTAAGACTTGCATGACCTTCAAACTGGTATAATACTACACCAAAAAATCCTACCAAAACAGCAACTCCAGACTTGGCTGATAGCTCAGTATCACCTACTTTGATGCAATAATAAATAAAATTATAATACTTTGCATTACTGTACATACTGAAAATTTCTGAACTGACAGTTGTTATGTGTTAGTTAGTGCTGAAACTGTGAAATGATTAACACCAAGCTGAGGCATGACTGGCTTTTTTTCAGAATTCTCAAAAGTAGTTATGATAATTCTTTTTTTAGGTATGACTACTTGATTTTTCTCACCCTGAATACAAAGACAAATACAAAATTCTCATTTACCAATATTTTACTGGATTTAGATTGTTTTTCTACGGGGTGTGACTTTCATATGCATTGGTGTCATTTCTTTAAAATGCTGTGTGTGACAGAAAGAGAAGACAAAATGAAACAAATGGATCAGCATGTTAACCAATACCATAAACTGAAGGGAAGGGATAGAGAATAATCAGGAATATATACGTTACAATTTAAAATAAGAATAATTAGGATGGATTTATTTTAAATTAATGATACAATTTACTGTGCTCGTCTCAGACACTTTCTTCTCTTTCTTTTCTTCCCATACCCATTGAAAGATTTAAACACCTTACTTGTAAGTAATAAGCATTGATTCAGCATCTCTCATGAAATGATGCATGATTTTACTCCATCACAGATAATTTCAGAAACATTTTGCTGCCTGCTTTTATCTGCACTCTACTTGTGGAGAGGATTTGAAAAGGTTTGCGTAGTTGCCTGCTCTGCAGTAATGTGAGGATTTTGTTATCCCACTGAGCTACCATCATTGGTTCAGATAGCTTGGATTCCTTCCTTCTGCAGCCAAAATCTCACAAAACCTCTCCCTGAAACACAAAGGTACAGGAGAGAAAGGGCAAATGAATCACCAAACCTTTCAAGAGGCTATTTATACTCCTCCTGGAACGCTGCAATTAGTGCTTTTCTTAGCCTCATCTGATCACCTTGTTGTCTTCTGCTTGTGCAACCACTTAAATAGTTTTTAGACAGAGATCTTCAGCTACTTCTGATATCAGATCCAGTCCTTCATCCAAAGACATCAGACCAGTACTACTGACCCAAACACAAACAGTATTAAGCACTGCATCTCTTTAGCCCCAGCAAAATACCATCATCTCTGTCAGGTTTGCACATAAGCACACATACTACTGCCCAGCTGTGGATGTTATCTTCCTTGCATGTGCCAGCAGTGATTGCTGAGACACCAGCTTGCATTTGTGGAAGACACCCTCGGATTCACAGACACACTTGCACCCTCTGACAGTCTCATTCATTACAGCAGGGAAATAGAAAACCTAGTGCAATACAGGCAACACTGACATTCTTCTAATACAATTTCTCTTTCTCAATACAATTTCTTCTAATACAATTTCTCAGTCTTTCCTTGAGCCGCTATGCTAAAACACCCACCCAATAATTGTGGAAATTATTGCCAAATGGTTGGCAGAAGGATCTGGGTATCCACTTCCTTGTGACTATCTAGGAGGCAATCACAGTGACTTGAATTTATCAAGTGTTGTTCTTATTGCAGCACAAGGACAGTCTCTCTGAGTTCCTCTTGTATTGGGGGTCCCGTGGGGGTGTTGAGATCCTTGTCTGGGGCTGCCAGCTGCTGGGGGTAGCTGTCCAGAGCCCTCAGCAAGACCCTGCTGGCTGCTGGCCCCTCAAAAGGTATATCATTCCCTGGCAGAAGTATCAATCCTGGCAGAGTCCCTGGCAAGGGTACCAGGTCCTCTAAGGGGCAGCAGTGCCTGTAAGAAGCATCAGTGCCTATCAGGAGCATCACTGCCCAGCACAGATATCAGTCACAACAAGAGGGGTCAGACTTCAGCAGGGCCATCAGGCCTTGGCAGGAGTCGCAGTCTCTATAAAGGGTATCAGTCCCTATAAAGGGTGTCAGTCTCTATAAAGGGTATCAGTCCCTATAGGAGGTATCAGTCCCTGTATGAAGTATTGGTCCCTGGCAGGGGTATCAGTCCTGGGCTGTCAGTCCCAGGCAGGGGTATCGGTCCGTGTGAGGACAGTCGAGAGTGATCCATGCAAATTGCAGCCCGAGTGCAATCAATAGATGTGACAAGCAGCCGGCGCTGCCAGCCGGGGACATAATGAAGGTGTGAGTGTGTAAACGGCGAACAGATAACAATGCTATAGGAAATTATAGGGCAGTGCAGTATTGAATAAGTGCAGTGCAAAATGAGCTGCGGCTCGCAGGTCATGCTTCCCCGCTGCTGAAGTGTCTCCTGCTCTTGTCCTTTGTAATTGTAAGTGGCAGCACTGGCGGCTGAATGCGAGGAGGGCATGTATCCAGCCCTCATTTGTTCTGCATTACAATGCAGCCCTCGCCGCCAGCAGCTGATCCGGAGTGTCAGTGCCCACCTCCCAAGTGGCCCAAGAAAACAGTGAAAACTCAATTTACTTAAGAATTAGGAAGGCTGTCATTAAAACAAGGCTGTCCTTGAAATCATGCTGAGTAGCTGAGCTGGTCCTGTAAGAAATAGGGTGAAACTTTTCTGTTTTCTTTTTTAAGAAACATGTTTTCTCCTCAAAGATACACAGAAGCCTTTTCTTTCAGGAATCATATATAGAAAATGGAAAATTCTTTAATTTTCTTTGATATATGTTTAAAAACTATTTATAATATATAAAATATTTTTTAAAAACTTAGAACAGAAGCTTTTGACCACTTACAGTCCTAATACATCAAATTCTCCAGATGCTACTATTCTTCTTACCCACTTATTAATATTCAAGGAGAGAAGAATGGCTAAAAAGTGTTCATTGATTTTTAATTTCATTTTCAAGTCCCGCAATATAGAGGTCTTCTCTACATTTTGTTCTGACATTTGGATCAAACTCTGCAGTTGTTTTCTGAAACCTTAGGTCTTCAAGACTCTCGGCTCTGAATCCTATTTAGAGGTTTACAGATTAAGTTTAACATTTGAACCTAATCAAAGACAAGGAGGTAACTCAAAGTGCTCTGCACAGTTCACTGGTATTTCACCATCACTGATCAATACTTTCAGCTATTTATGAACACACCATACATCCCTTCCCCCCTCTTCATAATACGAGGCAATTTTATTTATGTTTTTCTTCACCTTAGCCCTGAAATGTCCATTTCTTATGGTTAAAGTAAAACCTACATTAAACACAACACTTGCTCAATTTCTTTACTTCTTTACAATATTTTGCATATACTCTGCAAAAGAAGATCAGTATTTATTCTGCAACCTTATTCTTAATCACTTAATGTGTCTTCTTGCTTTCATTGTTATAAAGAACCAGGTTGGTTCTTGCAAATGAACCTACCTACGAATGAAAATAATTTAAGGCAAAGACATTGAAGCTCTTTTTTTTTGTTTTGTTTTGTGTTTTTTGTTTGTTTGGTTGGTTTGTTTGTTTCTGTTTTTGTTTTGGTTTGTTTTGGTTTTTTTGTTTGTTTGTTTTTGCAATATAGTGAACCAACCTTGTCTTTTTTTCTTCTGGTTTATTTAGGCCAGACAGCTTTCAGCTGAATCAGGATGGGTGTATTTTCCAAAATTTGAGGAGCCCACAGCAAGATTTACATCCTCTAATAGTAAGCAAAATGCCACAAAATCTCAGTTTTGGCAGGTGCCAATGCTTGCTGACACAGGAAGGTGCTCCAGGAGTTAAGTCTACAAGTGATTTGGTGAATTTGGTATCTGTGGAATCCACTGTTTTTATTTTTCCATTGTTGCCTGGTATGTTGAAGAAATCTTCAAGGATACAAATCTGTGGATCACCCATCGTCTGCAGAGGCAGCGCTGAGAAAGACCACGTGACCACCCATGATGCCTGTGGGAAGGAGAAATTTTGGGAGCACAGACTGGCTGCACTCTTCACACAGAGGGGCACATGGGACATGACCTCCACTGGGAACAAAATCAAGGGCCTGCCATAGTTAATCCTGGGCTTTATTATCTCTCCTGCACATCGCTGTGCTTCCTGACTAGCCCTGGACTGCTACTGCTCTGAAGAAGTTTGTAAAGAGAGATGCTATCGTCTGCTATCTGCCTAAGCCAGAAACAGGCAATACCAGAAAAGCCTGTCTTGTCCAATTTCCAGTTCAGCTTTGCAGACTCAAGAAGTGCAGATAGTTTGGACATGCTTTAGATAAGGAGCTGAATATCTGGGCGTTTTCCTGAGCACTGAATGCCATGCTTCATATAGTTTACTAAATTGTGTCACTAAAATTTTACTTTTCCTGGTAATAGACTTTTTGCCTCAGTGTTTCTTCTCCCTACCTCCCAGCAACACTGTTGGTAAATGGACAAACATATACCTACAACACCAGTGTACACTCTCTAGTAACATTAGCAGTAAAATATGCATATTTGCTCGGTGTCCTTGGGTTCTTCAGAAATAAATGCATGAAGCCAAGAACAAGCTGCTCGCATGCTTACAGAACCCTGTGCCTGCAGTGAGAGTTCACTTTTAAATGTATGATGAAAAAACAGACCTTGCCTTCCTGGCTTTGTAGAAAAATTCCGTGTCTGTGTGTAGTACAAATGCACTCAGATGCAAAGATGAAAGTGGGTATTTTGCTTCTTTCACACACAGCCACAAAGGGAACCCAGCACCTCTGCAGAGCTGTAATTGCCAGGTGCCTCTTTTAAAGGCAGGATAGATAGCTAGTCTGGCATGGGGCTAATCTTTGGAAATGTAGGAAGGAGAAAAAAAGGGCTGATTACAGATTGCTTTGCTTCATAAACCTCTCTCCCATACTGTTTGAAAATAAATGTTCGTGCTCATTGTTACATCTTTCCACACAATGTATTTCACACAGAGTTCAAATTGTTGGCTTCTTTCTTTCTTTTTCTTTCTTGTTCCTTCTTTTTCTTTCTTGTTCTTTCTTTTTCTTTCTTTCTTTCTTTCTTTCTTTCTTTCTTTCTTTCTTTCTTTCTTTCTTTCTTTCTTTCTTTCTTTCTTTCTTTCTTTCTTTCTTTCTTTCTTTCTTCCTTCCTTCCTTCCTTCCTTCCTTCCTTCTCTCTTTCTTTCTCTCTTTCTTTCTTTCTCTCTTTCTTTCTCTCTTTCTCTCTTTCTCTCTCTCTTTCTTTCTTTCTCTCTCTCTTTCTTTCTTTCTCTCTCTCTCTTTCTCTCTCTTTCATTTCTTTCTTTCTCTCTTTCTCTTTTTTTTCCCTCCCTTTCTCTTTTATTTTCTCCTTTTCTCCCTTTGTCCCTTTCTCTCTCTTTCTTTTTCCTCCCTTTCTCCCTTACTTCCCTTTCTCTCTCTCTCTTTCTTTTCTTTCTTTTCTCCTTTCCTTCTTCCACCCTCCTCCCCATAAAGGGACATTCAGCAGATTTTCACCTACTTTTCCCCTTACTTGTTTTTCTGACCACTTTCTCCCTTACTTACCATTCCTGGCTCCCTCCCTGTTGCAAGGTGAGCTCAACCTTTGGGCAAGGGGAGGAGATGGGGGAGTGAAGAACACAGACAACTGAACTCCAGCAGAGCTTTTTTCAGAAAACATTGCAAAAACCTTTTTGTCTCCATCACATGTTGCAGTTAGATAGGTATCTCCTTTGTTATCTTGCTGTAGAACGACTTTTGTATCAGCAGACAGAGCCTCAGTCACTGTCGGGTTTGTGGAAAGTGAAGATGAAGGAAGCAGGGGCAGGGACAGGGATTGGGATGGGTACGAGGACAGACAGGGACAGCGATGGGGTAAGATGGGAGAAGCAAACAGATCTGAAGCAATGCCTAAATCCTGCCACACAGGCTGAGCACAAATAGTGCTTTACTCCACCAACATCTGCAATGTCACCAACATGGCAGCATATTTTCTGTGTGAATAAGCATGTTACGAATGATTCTCAAAAATTGAAAGGTCTTCCAAGTAGTTGTTTTCCACCTCAAGTTTCCAGCGAGTTCTCCTACTTGCTGCCCTGAAGATGTGCATGCCTTCACTGTGAAACAGTGAACTCTCTGGACCATCAGTGTCCCAGCACAGAGAAAATTCTCAAATACTATGCAGGAAAATATTTCAAAAGCTGGGATTTCTGGGATTCAGGCATGTCCTGATTTTATGTTTTTTTTTTGTGAAAATCATGATGGATGCTGAAGCTCAGTGTCAAATTATTGTCTTGTGAAATAACTGTTTACTCACAGACAGTTTCTCAATCAAAAAATCACTTTTCTTTCCCCCAGTCTTTATGAACCTGAGCTGACAGCATATTCAAAATAGTATATTCAGCAACATGAAACAGAAGTGGGAAGCAAAGATTTGTACGGTGCATATTTTGTACGGGTAGAGACTAGGGAATACACTTAATGTAATCACAAGGAGCATTTTTTGTTGCATTAGGCAGTTTTATGTGCATACTCTAGAAATCTACCAAAAGGAATAACGCTATTAAAATGAATTACGGAAAAAATGTGCTTTCCTCTCATATGCCAGTTCTTCTTTCTGGTCCCGAAGTCTGATTTCCCCCACAGATATGGAGTACTGCCACATGTCGTATCTGTCTCTTTCTCTTAAGCTGTTTCCATCAAAGTATTCAGAGACGACAGACAGAAGACTCAGGCTCTAGGACAGAAGCACAGTGTTCACTACAAACTGCTTACAACCTGAGGAACTGAGAGGCTGCAACTGCTGACCTTGCCACCAGCTTCTCCATGGTGCCAAAGAGGAGCATCTACCATGCATTTGATTTCCATGTCAGATTATGTGACTGCTTTGTACGACTCAGATGCTGACACAAAATGTCTATGAGTCAGTCTTTTCCTTCATGTATTACTCACTTAAGATCTGTAAAAAAATCCTCTATTTTCTGCACACAGCAAAGCCTTGTCAAATTCATCACACTGCAAATTATGACATTTGTCTTCAAAAGAGCAAAAACTTTTGGCATTTAAATAGTATATTTACCAAAGCACTTTGAGCTATACTGTCATCTATTTTCTGTCTATTAAAAATATGTTATTGTGTAAAAACTGTTTTCATCTCTGTCTCCACAAAAGCATGGCAAACATTGATTCTATTTAACATTTTATCATCTGAACTAGAGAAGAGATATTACCTCTTTGAGCACCAGCTAAAGGTCTTGTAGCTAATGCTGACCTCTGTCAAACCTAGCACATTGTATAGGAAGGATTGACAATTATTGTTCCATTGTATTTTTCAAGACACCAAGGGTCAGAGCAATGGAATTGTTACATTGCAGAACAATAATTCAAAGCTTGTTTGCTTGTGTGCTGAGGAAAGCTACTAAGGTCAAAAATCATTGTTGTGTTAGTGTATAGACAAAATGTTAAAGACTTTGTAAATAGATTTGCAGTTTTCCCAGTTATTTTAACTACTTCCAGGGACTTCCTTTGTGGTTGACAGGTATTCCAAATCAACCCACTGTATTCCTATGACAGCATGATTCTTCTTGTTCCAAAATGATAAATTAGCCTTTAATCTCAAAGATTCAGATTACATTGAAGGGAGAGGTGAATGTCCAAGTAGAAAGAGAAACACTTTCTTATTTCTTTGGAGCATGTACACAGCAGCAAAATAATGTTTACCAATACATAAAAGGCATTTTGAATTATTTTGATTAAGTGTTAAGGCTCTGTAAATTAAAAATTATTCCAAGATATGTGTCTGGGAAGGCCTTGATTGCATCTCCCTGTGGTGCATGCCTTTTTTTACACTGATAATTTCTATTGACAGCATTCTGCTTAGTTGAAAGAACATCATCTTATATTTTGCCATTGAGAGTAGTGAGTCTGATACCTTCTTATCATCTATTATGGATTCATCTATGGTGCATTGCAAATAGACTATAAAAAAGAAAAGTATAACTAAATGCTTCTATATAATCAACTGACATGACATACCCATTCCCATCAATGTTGAAGTCAATAAGGGTGTAATGGAAAACTTTAATACTAACAAGATTAGATATAATACTGAATATGGTTATAGTTCATATATATGAATATGTATTCATAATACAGAGGAAAAATATGACAAATATCAATGCAGTTGTCTAGGTCATCTCTCTTGCCTGCTGTAGGACCATTTTCTGGGGTATATTTACCATGTTTTGGCTCAATCAACCTGTGTTTGTCAGTAACATCATTCTGCTGCAAAACTAGCAAATACTGTATTGAACTATCTAAACAGGAGTACCATCTACTGGGCTCAGAAAGCAATCTTTCTGACCTGCTTAGCACTGCTAAGTTCTCAGGTACTGTGTGTGATTTTGTGCACTTCATGTTTGGAAAAAATGTGGACCAAGGAGAAAAAAAGTCGCCAGTAAAGCTACCAAAAGGAAGACAGAGATGTAGGAAATGCCTGAAAAAAATGGATAGTTTTCATGAGGGAAGACATTCAGTGGAGCTATAGGCTAGAATGGGAACGGACTCAAAAAAACTGATCCTGGACTGTTAGTTTGAGTGCTATTCAGAGTAGGAATAGACATCAGTGAGTGAATTAAGGAATATTAATAATTGGGACACACGTCAGAAACTTTAAGTTAGAGCATTTCATTGATGTGTTCCTGCTGTGAACATTCATGCATCTGTAACAAATAGAACTCACAAGGCAAATTGAGAGTCAGGAACTAGTTGTGTTGTCACAGAGTCCGCTACAAATCAGGACCCATTTTACTAGGCAGTTGCCTTCTGAAAAAGAGCACCCAGTATAAATGGTCTACTATCTACATCTGTGAATGAAATCACACAGATACGTGGCCTGGCTGAAAGAAACTAATCAACAGTGGATGTTTTCTTTCCTTGTAAAACAGTTGCTGTGGCATGCAGTCCCCTGCAAGTACTCCAAGGAAAGGAAGAATCTACTGGATGAGAAAGGGGTGAGAAGTGTCCAGCAACAGACCATATGAATTAAAATAAATTACGACGATAAGGTTTTAAAAAGAGAAGAAATTGACATAAACTAATGAAAGGAAAAAATAATCTGTCCCAAACCTTAAAACAGGATGAATTTTCATTAAATTCCCAGACCTCAAAATTACAGTATCAGGGCTTGGTGTAGCTCTTATTATTTGATCACTCTTCTTGTACGATGACCCATGTTATGGTTTGGGATAAAAGCATCATTTTCTTCCAGCAGGTGACAGTATGGAAAGCACAAGGTGAGCATGCAGATTATGCCTCATTCTGATTAACTCTGGGCTGTGAAGTTAAAGTAAAATGCTCCCTGGAAACATCTCTTGCTTATGAGTAGGAGTCACTTGACCTGCTGAGAGAGAGTGGATTTCAGTCTTCAAAGCAGCCACTATATAATTTTTCAAGGATATTATGCTCATACAAACATTTTTGTAGTGCCTTAAAAATAAACCAAAACGAACAAAAAACCCAAACAGACATACAGGATTGAGGTGATTACAGGCCAGAAAAAGGGCAACCAAGATGCTGATGTGCAAGAACCTGGTCTATATTTCAAGCTACATCAGATATTCTAGAAACATGTACAAGTCTTTCAAGCTCACTTAAAAAAGCCTTTGTAGCTACACTTCTCCTGCCCAAGAAATATATGTGAAAACACTTTATTAATATTTTTTCCATCCAAATATATCACAAAAATATGTTTACAGTACAAAAACATCACAGCAACACAGCTCAAGTAGAGAAAAGAACTTTATCAAAGCTTAATTTGTTTTCTGAAGAAAGTAAAGCAGTAAACCAAAGTTGAGGAGGATTTGGATACGTCATTGCTGTGTATATGCTTTGCTGGTGGCCTATTTCTGTGGAAATTATGGTAGTGTGTCTATGACACATAGCTTTGGTCAGCTTAGAATCATCTCCTATTAGATGAAGGAAAATGTTTCCTCTAAGCTCCCCCTAATTGTCAGTGAAGAAATAAGTGCAAGTTAGATGAATCAGGAAGAAATATATGAAAGAAAACTTAAACTGACAGAACTAGTTTGTGTGATGAGAACAACAAAATCGTAGCTGTGACAGAAATTGAGCTCTGAAGTTACTTGTGAACCTTGAGTGGGATTCACTCAACACCAAATCCTGACGCTGAGGCTGTTGCAATAGTCCCAATGCTGTACTGCAGCGTGGGCAAGCTCCTGCTTGCCGTAAGGGTCAGGGTATCATGCAGAGGAGCAAAACCACCAGCCTTGACCCAGGATTCAGCAAAATGTCCTTCAAATCCTTGATTTTAAAGATTCGGTTGGGATTTAATTCTAGTATACGCTGGCACTGAGGAGACAAGGTTTAAAGGATGGTCGATGTCCAGGGCTTATGGGAGGAACCAAGTCTAGTGATGACCTAAATGGGACTTGTGTCTAAAGTGACTACTTAGAATCCTGAAAATCATTGAGTTTGTCACTGACATGACATAAAGTGAAGACTAGAAGCCATAAAAAAACCTTAATTATTGCTTTTAGCTTTCTTTTTCATCAAAACAATTGATGAAAAAGAAGCACGTATGACACTGGGCTTCTCCTGAATTAATTTAATTGTGATATCTCTGATAGTATAAAGAAAATGCTTTCTAAATCTTTACATAAAACCACTCTTTCATGTGCAAGTTCAAAATCATGATTGCTTTGTGATATCAATACATTTTAAATAGCATTAATATTATTTTTCATCAGTCACATGCTAATAGAGATTGGGAGGATTATTCTTTCTTTTTTACAGCTTACCATTTAGAAGATATGAATGTTGTTGATAAACTAATATAATGCATGATGGAATAGTCCTAGTGTTAAGCTGTTAAACATTGACCAATAAATTAATGTTATAAAATATGTACAAACTACAGTGTGATTTGTGTTTATTGAACCATGCATGTCCTTGCCAGATAAGCTGTCAGTAAATATTTTATCAGATACACATATTTAAATTAATGCAATTAAAGTGAAAAGCAGTTCATCAAAGCATTGTTACATCTGACTGGAAAACAAAAACAACAGTAATTACCATTATTAGATCCAGTGTGCAGTATATGACATTACACCAAATGGAATCCGAATCATAAAAAAATTTTCTGTGTGAAGGTTTCTTAGGCAAGTGAATAAGAACAAAAGCCTTATTAACTAAACCTAGCCTGGTATAATTTCTGTTACATAGTGTCTCAATATAGTTCTCTTTTTTCCCTGTACTTCTCTCATCTTGCCTGTCTATAAGCTTTTAAGAGAGAAGTTTTCTTTTTAAAAGTAAACTTTCATTGAAAAACTTATGGTCATTATCAATTACATTTTTTTTATTGTCTGCCATCTAATATTTGGGTTCAGCTAGTGATTCCTAGTGCTTCTCACTTCCCACTAAATATCAAGAGTCTCACCCCAGGAGTAGATTTTCCTCCAAAGCAGCATCCCAGTTAACAAGTCTCACACACTTTAGGTTTGGGCAGAAAATATGTGCAGCCAAAAATGCCTGGGGTAGCACATGTGAATAGGAACTCATTCTTCAGGGCTGTCAGTCCATTACAAATGTAAACGAAAAACTGGAAACAAAGCCATGTTCTTATGTAGGCCTACCACTCTAAAACAGCCAGGGTGAACTGGGATCCTCCACTGAGGCAGCCTTATCCGGTACAGCAATGCTCTTGTGAAGGTGTTTTTCCACAACTCTCACTTCGACTCCTTGGACACAAACTTGACTTTCCAATTGTTGGTCTGAGATGGATGGGCTTTTGGCTGCCTCCTTGTCCCAAATGGGGAGGTCCCAGTTTTCAGAGGAGTTCAATGAAATATGAATCCAGAGAGAGATTTTAATTCATGCTTTTGGGTCCATGATGAAATGCCTTAACTGCTGTGCCCTATTCAAAAGATACTTACTGAATAAATCTGAATAATGAATGAACGAGAAGAGACTGTTATCTGGTCTGTACGCACAAAGAGTCTAAGTTTGTCAAATTAATTATTCACTGTGAATTATTCACTTAGCTTCAACAACCTCTTCATAATCCATCTTCTTCTGTCCTTCCCAACTGCTATGAACATGGTCTATGCCTACTTCATATTTTGGTCAGATTCTTTGAGTTATGTGTGACGTAGATTATTAAGATGTAGCACAGACCCATGATAGCACTGGAGAAAAATAATATTACTCTATTTAAAATTAACAGTAGATTGAAAACAAACAAACAAACAAACAGACCCCAAGTGCCAATAACTGTGCATAAGTAGAGAGCAAGTGGACGTATCTAAGGTCCCAGTCTTACAAACATGTGGGCATGTGCTTTCCAAGCAGCCACTTGACAAGGGGAGGAGGGATGGTGTCAGAGTTAAACATATATTTATAAAAGGAGGAGCCAAAAATCTCATGGATTAAAATCTGAAATCGCTTATAGGGTTGTTGCAGTTGAAATACTGCATTAACAAAGTTGAATCTTTTATAGTTAATACCATACTTTCACCATGTTCTTTCTCGTTTCTTATCAGGGCCATTTAACATTTTTGTGTTACTAAATGTGAGCAGGGTAACTGATTTAAAATATTCAGATTTTGCTACTGCCAGTAATGCTGAGCAGTACTTTAAAACTGTTATGCAGAGAAAGGATGACACAGTCAAATTTTAATGCAATGCCCTAATGTAAAATATGAACTATGAAGAATGTGGCCTATAAGAAATGAACTAAAATGATAGCTCAGAAACCCTGCTGAGGCTCACCTAGTTTGCAGAATGTGTGAATCCCAGGAAACAAAATATTTTTAAGATTAAGGGCACAATGTAGGCTTTATTTTTATCAAGTGAGTTTAAAGAGATATTTAAAGCTAATTCACTTCACTTTCTTTATGGCATACTTTGTTTCATGCTAAGTAGAATCCAAAAAGACCCTATTAATGAAGATGGTTTAATGCCTGTGCATTATTATAATGCACTCCTTTGTTCTACACTTTCTCTGTGTGTCATAGACTAAGTCATTAATCAATGGGTGCTGAAAAATAATTGTCTAGTTCTTAACAATCTTCTATTGTTGTAACATTTGGAATTTTAAGATAAAGATGTACTGGCTGCTCTGAAAAAAAATGTGGTTTAAGATTACCCTTCATGGAAGTATGGGCTTATTGTTAGAAATGCAAAGCAGATGACCTGGTTTTAATGTGTTTTAGTGCACTGTTGTTCAATTGCCTATTCAAATTGTGCTGGAAAAGTAGACTTCATTAATGTCACAAAATAATGATTTTGTGTGTTATTTTATTGTACTGGCACATTAATTAAATGGCAAAGCATCACAGAATTACACAGGGTTTAAAAATAGAAGTACAAAATCTTTTTGGTAATAATAATAATAATAATAACAACTCTTAGTCCATTTAATACAATTTAAGAATTATATTCTTTTTGTACTTCTATCCTTGATGCCAGGTAAGCATAAAAGGTACATACTGATTGCAAATCACCTGGCAATATGTGTCGATAACAATCTATTTCAGTGACTCACCTAGGAGATCTGCCTGACAACCTCCATATAGACTGGGAAATTCTGTGGAAAGTCTTCTAAAGATTCAGCTTCCTGAACAAAACAGAATAGTTCATTTTCTTCCAAGAAGAACACTGCAGAATTGGACATCAGCTGACTTCTACCAGCTGTTTCAGCTCTACCAGCACATTGGTTTGGATGTGAAGGCCACGGAAGTTGCCTGGGACAGCACTCTGTCTGAATGGCCTCTAGTCCACCTCAGGCTCTTTTAAATACACTCAAAATCTAAATTAAAAGAACAGTTCTTTTATTGCAGCTTTTCCCAGAGAGCCCAGCTACAGGTATAGCTGTTCAAGATGCTGGGGGTGGACACACAAATGAATCATGCTTATGAGATATGAAGGAAAAAAAAAATTGAGGCCTGGGTGTTTTATTCAAGGTAATATTCCTTGTGTATACAACATCATGTGATACTGGCTAATCCTTGGGGAAAAAAAATGTTGTAAAAGTCTCCAAGAGGAAAACCTAGAATGAGAACAGAGGGCTTGAGTGTACAAACCCCAGACAGTAACAGAATTCTGCAGGCTGTTCACACAAGTTGTCAGCTCTTGGTAGTTCAGGAACTGGGTAGATGTGTTTTTAGGGAATAACAGAGGAAACAAAGAATATGGAAATAAAACATCACATTTATGGCAAGAAGGCAAAGAAACTAACAGAAACATACAAAAGACAGTAACAATTTCCTTAAGGATGGAGTTGGAACACGAAGAATGGGAGGGATTACTCCTACACTACTTCACTGGGTTAACCTCACAGATTATGCATAGTAGTATCTCCGTCACTACTTTTTTATTTACCATTTGCCACTGCAAACTCAGCAATTAGATGCAAACTATTATCCTTTACTGGATAACTGTATTAAACAGATAAGAATGTTAAAGGCCAGTGCATTGCATTGTTTTCTGCCCCAACCTTCCCACCAAGGTGACAGGTGGTAAAACACCAAGTCAGAGTAAATCAGGATGGAACTGTCCCGTGCCACTTTAACAGCCAGTCCACCCATGAAGGCTACAAAGATGTATAATTTAAATTGATGAAGGTCTGACAGTTGTGGCCTAAGGTGTTGTAGCCAGCTCACATACCAACTTATTAACAGGGAACTTAAGAGCTACGGGAACGGTTTTAGTTATTGTTAACTACTTTCCTCAGTATGACAATCACTGTGGGAGATTATTGAGGTAGAAATGGCATGTGAGAAGAAACAACAGGAACCAAAGTAGGTGGAGGAAAGACATATGATATTAATGGTAATTTTTTAAATACTCTCAGCTTGCTGGTAGTTGTTTCAGAGGGTGGGTAGATTATTTAGTCTTATCAGATTTTTTCTTTTTGATTTCCTGTTTTTTATTCAATTAGAATTTTGAGGGGATATATTAGTCCTTTTCAAGTAAGTGATGAATATTCACTGACCTTGATATCAAGATTATTTTACTCATACTGATTACAATTTTACTAAAATCCTAAAGCCAGTGGCTGCAAAGATTATTGCATGGATGTTCAAAATTTAAAGAACAATCAACTTCAAATTACATACACATGAGAAAAAGATCACAGGGTTTTGTCAACATTCTCATATCATAGAATCATAGAATCAACTGGGTAGGAAAAGACCTCGGAGATCATCAAGTCCAACCCTTGATCCAACACCACTGTGGTTACCAGACCATGGCACTAAGCACCACATCCAGTCTCACCTTAAAAACCTCCAGGGACAGAGAATCCACCACCTCCCTGGACAGCCTATTCCAATGTCTGATTACTCTCTCTGAAAAAAATTTTCCTAATATTCAACCTGAACTTCCCCAGCAGAGCTTAAGATCATGCCCCCTTGTCCCACTGCTGGTTGCCTTGGAGAAGAGACTGACCCCCACCTGGCTACAGCCTTCTTTCAGGGAGTTGTAGAGAGTGATGAGGTCTCCCCTGAGCCTCCTATTCTCTAGGCTCATGTTCAGCTTCCTGTCAATCAGC
>VXAY01004854.1:980744-1010275 GCA_013399855.1 Oxyruncus cristatus | reverse complement strand
AGAGCTCTCCTGCCTTCCAGCTGATCGACACTCCCCCCCAGCTTGGTATCGTCTGCAAATTTACTAATGGTGCACTCTAACCCTTCATCTAAATCATCAATAAAGATATTAAACAGGACTGGGCCCAACACTGATCCCTGGGGGACACCACCAGTGACCGGCCACCAACTGGATGCAGCCCCATTCACCACCACTCTCTGGGCCCGGCCCTCCAGCCAGTTCCTAACCCAGCACAGAGTGCCCCTGTCCAAGCCGTGGGCTGCAGCTTTTCTGGGAGAATGCTGTGGGAGACTTCAGGCTTTGCTGAAGTCCAGATAGACACATCCACAGCCTTCTCCTCATCCACCAGGTGGGTCACTGGATCATAAAAGGAGATCAGGTTGGTCAGAACAGGACCTGCCCTTCCTAAACCCGTGCTGGCTGGGTCTGATCCCTTGTCCATCCTGTAGGTGTTGTGTGATTGCACAACAATATTTACTGCTTTTCTTCTTCCTACTGGCTGTTTATTTTCCCATGATTAAATACTGAGCTCCTGGGACAAGCAAAGTGCTTATTTCAATGCCTGGAAATAATATAGCACATTGTACAGGTTATTGCAAATAAATACTGAAGCCCATAATGGGAAGATGAGTCCTGCCATTGCATTATGTCTTTCTATTTTAGCTACTCGAGGAATGTATATGCTTTATTTTCATTTTCTGCATATGCTTATATAAATGCTGGAGAACTCAACCATATATATGTCCACACCAAGGGCCAAACATGCAATAAAGTTTATAAACTCATATTCTAGTATGGCTACAATGAAGTAAATTCTGTGTCTAGTAAATAAGGGGGAAAGCAGGGAGCTGCCAACTTAAACATACTCCTCCTCTTTAACACCTCGAACTCTTGAGAAAATGTCTTTGTGCCATAAATCATTGAGAGATGAAGAATAATTGTCTAGTTCTTAATCATCTTCTATTGTTGAAACATTTGGAATTTTAAGATAAAGATGTACAGTTTGCACTGAAAAAAACATTGTTTAAGATTATCCTTTCTGAAAATGTGAGCTTATTGTTATAAATGCAAAGCAGATGACCTAATGTTAATGTATTTTAGTGCTATTTTAGTGCCGCCTATTCAAACTGTGCTATAAAATAGACTTCAATAATGTCACAAAATAATGATTTCGTGCATTATTTTATTTAACTTAAACATTAATTAAATTTAAAAATACTCTGGATCTAAAAACCATCTGAAAACAGAATTCTACCACATTGCTGTAAGAATAGAAGACTGTTCTGAGGCTCTTGAAAGCTTATTCTCTTTTTACTTTTTCCTAGATGTGTGCCATAAACAAACAGAATACCCTGCAAGCAGTTACAGCCCAGACAGGTCTGTGCAAATCTAGTTTTAGTATTCTTGTAAGACAAAGAGAATAGCTTAACAGGGTTCAGTTTTATTTTTCCTTCAACTTCAGTAGCACGACAGAACTTGAAACAGAGAATTGCAATGCATGCTACTGATGCCAGAGAAAACTTTACTTCCAAACTAGCCGAGACTGTTTATAAAAAAATAATGTATTCTATAACAGCAAGATCTGTTCTTTCAAGAAAACTGTAAGGGATTCCTGTAAAAATGTAGAGAATTGGCACCCTGGTTTGCAAAATAAATGACCTTGATAATAGAATCTCTGAAAGTGACTTTCCTGAGGAAGCAAAGCTTAGGTAAATTAAGTATTTCTCCCAACCCCCAACTGTATTATCTGTTTTCATATACTGCATTTATACTACCCATATTTTGTGAATATGAAAGAGTTGGCACAATACAGCAATTCTTTATGCATGCAGCTTTGTTATGAAGAACAGCTAGTTAAAACAAAATTGGTACATGATGGAGGGGATTCTGGTAACAGGAAAAATTGCCTGCAACACCTATAACCAGTCATACATAATTCTTGACCTGCTCCTATTGCAGAGGGAGAAAAAACCCTACAGCTTTAATACGATAAAAACTGTAACTATAAGTTTGTAGAGCTCATTAATCAATTCGAACTAGCCCTTAGGGCTGGTAGTGGGGAACAGGAAAGGAAAGTTGACTATTGGGAAAAAAAAGTACTAACTCTCAGTCTTACTTATCAGCAATACAATATATATAGCTGAAAATCTGGGGAATCCAAATGCGCCTATGTGGTCTTGTAAGGAACATGACCTAGTGGGATAGAGATGCATATTCTGGAGGAATGGGGCTTTAGTCTTAACTTTTTTTAGTCTATTTTGTTTCTCCAAAAGTCATTGAACCAGGGTGGGCATTATTCATCTAATTATTTTAATTTAAACAGTATTTGTTCAAGTTTTATTTGTCATTTTTGTTCAAAAACAAATCAGAGAGACTGTAATTGTATGTGGCTATGTCCTAAATTGTCTTGGGGAAAGAAAAAGTAATGCTTCACCTGTTGCCCCTTAAAACCTGTAAAGCAGTGGCACAGTTACTGCAGGTAAGATGATTTTAGACTTCAGGTTTCAACAAAGTATTCTTTCATGCTGCCAATTAGAGTACCAAATTATATACCACCTACTTTCTTTTGTGTGATGCATGGGAAACAAAAGTGACAAATGTATACACATAAAATTCAGCCTATGTCCAGACAGTTGCTGTCTTCTCAATATAACACATTTTTTCTTAAAATTCTTTGGGGCTTACTTGGTGTCTATTTACCAAGGAAAACCACTATTTTGTGCACATTTTCCTCCCACATACAATATCATATGATTACTAAAAGAGACAAAACATCCAAAATAATTTTAAATCTACTAGCTATATTTATCTGTGATTATATTTCTCCACCGCTTCATTAATATTCAAATTAATTTATTAGGAAAGAGGATTTATCATCATATTTATAATTTTACACTTAATGAGTGGCCAATAACATTTGGGTAATATTCTGTTTAAATTTAACCACCGTCCCTGTTGCAAGCACCATTTTTGACCTTAATGTCATACAATATTTGCTCAGCAAATTGCATCTATAGACTCATTGTATTTTTTAGCACATAAGCTTATCAGGAAAAGTCAGGAAGAGAAAAATTCACAGTTCTTTTGGAAAGAATTTAAAGGAATATAAAGTTGTTATTATTATTAACAATTCCAAGTTCAAATACAGCTCTATGTTTAGAGTTAGTCCTCTAAAGAGTGTCTTATTGAAAGACTAAGCTGGTGAAAAGACTAGAACACAAGTCTGATGAGAAATGGCTGAGGGAGATGTCCCATATATATATATTTCTAATATTTTCTTATTCTGAGCAAAAGCATCAAAATATTGCTATGGATTGCCTAATTTGAAAAAGTCTATCATGCAAAGAAGTTGATGGTACATAAAGCTTTGAAAGAGTCACCAAGTCAACCCATCCACTCGGTTCTTGAGTTGATCCTGAATAGGACAAAGAGCAAACCAGGACCTTTTTGCACCACTGTGGGATATAATCTCATGATAGGGATAAACTGATCTGTGTCTGTTAGCACCTGGTACTCACATCACAATTGCCCTTGTCGGATATATCTTGCTGGGAAAGAGAAGCCCATTGGAAAAAATGGGAAAGATGGATCCAACCGTGGACTGAGCACACGGAAATTGGAGAAAGGGAGGATGTATTACAGAGGCTGTTTCACAGCTACAGGACTTGGAAGTGCAACACAGTTGACATGTGACTGTCGAAGCTTATGTTAGACCATACGCAGCCCCAGTTTAATTCAAGTACTGAACTGGCACATGTGACAGCAGAATGCTCAGGGCAGACTCGGAGCTGCTGTACAGCACAGAACTTCCAAAGGAGTCTCCTGCCAAGCAGGCGGAGGTGATCTGCCTGCATGATTTTTCACACGGATTCATCCGTGATGCTCCTTCGGTTCCAGGTGGAAGCACTGCACCACCACTTCAACCTGGAAAAGTACTTTTGGGTTTCCCAGCTGTCAGTTGCTTTGCTACAACCAGCAGACCTCTTCCCCAGGAGAAGACAGAGCTTTTGGAAAGCTTGGTTGGCAGAGGGAGCTGACCCACAGGAGTTAGGCCGGCTCTATATATAGAGAGCATCTTTGCTGAAGTACTCTTTGTTATTTTATACCTTCTAGATGTAATTAGCTTTTGAGATCAGTAAAGTGACTGGCAGGGAATAGCTATATAGCTTTAGGATACTAGAGCTCTGAGAGTATTATTCCCTTAAGGGGCACAACCTACTGAAAGGAGAATGGAAAATTAAGCCTGAAGGAGTGTCAGTCTGTGTGAACTCACATATGGATGGAAGCAAAAAAAATATTGCTGAATCAACACAATATGCCTTTCCATCCCATGCTGCTGTCTCTGGCACCTCTCTCATTAAGGTGTACATTTTAAACCTGGAAGTCTGAGTTTAACAGACAGCTAGCCTCCACCCCAGATTTAATGATTTGGCCAGTCTGTGAGCACAGTGCAAAATACAAGTGATTTTCTATAGGAAAATTAATAATTTCCAGCAATAACAATTATTGGACATGTGAAATATACACCTAGACACACACACACAGAGCAAGGTATAGCTATTGGTAAATGTGGACTTTTTAACAGATACCTTTGTAATCCCACATAGAAGATATGTCCTGGATATGTAATTCACACTGCACCTAATTTCACCCTGAGTGTCAGTTCCGTAGTTCAATATTTTTCATTTATTTCAGGTTTCCATGGTTTGTTTGTACAGTGCTGAAAAGCCATTTAAGTTATTCTTCATGCTACATTTCTTGTTTTGGTATTCATGAAAAACTTCTTTTCCAAACAAACAACAAGCTCCCAAAATCCTAATCTGCTTTTTGCCCCTTCAGGGTGTGAAGAGGAAAAACTCTAAAAAGCATTTGCAACTCAGAAAAGCCCACATCTGTAGAAACATATAAACTGAGGGGAGAAAATATCTTTCATTAAGTCAGGGCAGATCTATTCTGTATAGAATTTACATAGAACAGGATTATACTTCAGCACTAAATAAGTGGTAAAGTAATACTTGGTAAAGTATATATTATCTACTTAAACATAATCTTATAATCAGATGTAGTAGCATCTTAAACAAACGCATTTCTCAATAGGTGATGTTACACCATGCAAAGTAGGAGAATCATTTCATAGGAATTTGATACACTGTTAGTGCTGTAATCTTGTTCCTAAGATATGGCATTGTTTGGGCATTAAAAGAATATTAAGTCCAAAGTTGCAAAATGCAGTTTTCAGGCTGTTTCAGTGTTGCTTGTTATGTTCTTCATACTTTGGTTTACAATCCTTTATGATAGATTAAAAAAAAAAAAAAAGAATTAACACAATTCCAATGACAGAGCACAGTTTATACTTATCCATATTAAGCTACTACACAATTGCTTCTATTGAAGGGAGCATATTTTACCAGATTTAAGGCTAAACATGAAAAAAAACAAGGTAGACCATTGCTAAGCAGACGTATGTGAGGAAATCATATTTTATGGATAAAACCTGGGGGACACTGGTGAAGCAGTTTTTTGGGATGTAAAATACTTTAGCAATTCATTAAAGTATATAAGAAACATGTTATGCTGTCTTTGTCTCCTTGGCACCACAACCACATTTTCAGGGAAAAATTATGTTCGTTAAGTGTGTTCAGTAAATAATCATCAAACATTGAACATTGGTTCAAGCAATGATACTTCATCAGTATCTGCTCATTTGCAAATACTCTTCATACTTATGTGAGACTATTTCTTATTAAACACACAGCAAACTTCTGCATTGACATGTCTTGCATCTTTTTTGTGTTAGAGCAAAAGGATATGATCTCAAGCTTGAACAGTTGAAGCTTTTCAAAATAAAAAGCACAACATGAAAAATATGAAGTTCATCTCAGGAATTTCTAGAAGCCTTGGCTGTTACGTAGGGCACTCATGACCATGGCTCTGTGGTCTAAAGTATATAGCAGAGGAGGTATAAAGTACTAGGAACAGGCTGACCAGAGAAGTTGTGCGTGTCCCATCCCTGGAAGTGTTCAAGGCCAGGTTTGATGGTGCCCTGAGCAACCTGGTCAAGTGGAAGGTGTCCCTGCCCATGGCAGGATTGTCGGAAATAGATGATCTTTAAGATCCCTTCCAATCCAAACCATTCTATGATTCTGTGATATTTTAAATACAGGTAATTTGAGGTTATCCGTGGAAGCTTTGGCTATTACATTAAAGAAACAGAAATGAAAACAAAATAAACAAACCAACCCACCAGACACCACAGAACTGCAAAAATGCAGCAATCCATTCTCCATATCCAGTAGTGTGTAACTCATAAAGTGCTCATTAGACCCCTCCCTCCCTATACCCTGCAGCCTGGAGTACATTGATTGCTCCTTTACAAATCATTGCAGGAGTAAGAAAAATACTGGTTTCTGCAGTTTTACATTCTTCTTTTTTCCTGAGTAAAATCCATAATTCTTTCTCATACAGTGATCTCAAAGTTGCCATCTCAGTATTTTCTCTACTGTACCAAAGGGGAGGGGAAAAAAAAAAAAAAAAGGAGCAAAAAAAAGGAGCAAGATAGTTTCATGTCAATGTTTGCTGTTGGTTCTTTGTACAAAGACCTCAAACACTCACCATGGCATAAACAGAGGAGCACCAGAAATCTTTCCTAAAATTTGAAGGTAATTATATCCAGTGAGGTGATGTTAACCATCTTGCTGGTAGTGGTCATCACATCAACAAGCTGCAGAGTGCCAAGGTTTTTTGATCTACTGTGATGACAATGCATGTCCTGTGGCAGAGCAATGACACTTACAGAGAGCTATCAGGAGTTATAAGAACTGAAACTGAGAGAAGAGCATAGGAGAAGACATGGAATTTCAAAACTTAGTGTAATATATTAATGTGTATAAACAACTACTTTCAAATCATAGTGTTCTTAGTCTGTGTTAGATTCTGGGGGTTATTTTGTGTTTTTAAAATTGGGATATTATCATACAAAACAGGAATTTGCTAATCAATATATGACTCATTTATTTCACTATTTTTAAATTACTGAAACACTTTTCTCTCCTCTGCCCCAGTATAGAAACTGTTTTTTTTCTTTTATTTCTTGTTTCTTGTGTATTTTTATTTTAAAATAAGGTTTTCCTCAGATAAAGAAAGGTAAATACAGCTACAGGTAAATATGAAACCCACTGCCGTACAAGCTAGAAGGCAGCACAGGCCTTCTGCAGAGAAATAGTAAAGCCTCTTTTTGCTAACACAACCTGGTTGAATTTTAAACATACAGTTCTGCCATCAATTCTCCTATCAGTACTCTCATGCCTAAAGATAGGCAGATGCTTAAATATTTACAGGGTTGGCTGTTTAGTTAGTAGTTAGAAGTTAATTGGTTCTACCAACTAATTAATAAAGCAGGCAACATTGCGTTTCCTATTTCAGAATCTAGTGATGAAGGTTACTTTGTTAAAAGGATTAATGAGATCTGTACTGGAAATTCCACATGCTTCTCCTCGTTCCAATGCAATGGTTTCTTCCCAAAAGGAACTTGATCTTAGAGGTAAGGATAATTTTAGAATGGTAAAATTCAGAAATGTAAAGGTGTGGATGTGGGGAAGACAAAGTCTTATTTTTATTTTTCTCCAGGAAATAACTAATCCTTTTTAATTTAGGGAAAAAATGATTCCTGTGGAATAAGAGTCAATGGGAAGATAAACAAAAGTTTCTGCCATGTGAATAAAGGTTTATAAAGAACTGAAACCATTGCCAGGACTACCTTGACTTCAAAGGATCTCTATGCACAGAGCATCTGCAGTTTGGCCTAAGTGTCTAATTCTTTATCAAGGAGTACTAACCCATTTCCCTGTCAATATCTTCTGGCTGCAAATTCTACAGCTTATAGCTGTGTTCCTTTCTCATCCACTTTAAATTTGCAGAGGATTAATTTAATTAACTGTTTCATTAGCCTTATGATGCAGGAAAGGATAAAAGTAATCCTGAGCTGCCAAGAGATCATTGCAATGTAAAATATACTTGCGATGAAATAAATACATATTATAAACACATGAGTATTCATGTTGCTAAGGAGAGATTTTGTATCAAGACCCCTGTTCACACAGCATTGAATTTCTCTCTGTTACTCCCCATAGTTTGCCCATTTTTACTGGTCAGTGGAGAAGGACTGAAATGCTTAGCTGAGATATTCCAAACTGCAGAGCAGGGATTGGTGAGCAGCATCTGCTCTCCTGCTTTGCAGGTGAATGTAGAGGCTGACTTCACTTCCTGTGTAAAGTTCTCATTTGCAGATGTTCATATCTCAAAGGCAAGAAGAGCTAATTATTAAAAAATTAAGCAGTAATTCCATCAGTCAGTCAGTAGCTTCAGAAGTACGATGTTTCTGAAATATGTTCATTTGTCTAGACTACATCAAAGGCATAAACCGAATTTTTTAAAACTGATGTGTGTGACAATTGCATATTGTTCCTCAGATTCTCTTTTCTGATTGAAAATTGCTCAGTGGTTCAAAAGAAAGATTAAAAAACCAACTGAAGGGGATAAATTGAGATTCTATGTAAAGATTCCCACTGCAGTTAGTGGGTTTTGAAAAAGGGTACATTTCAAATAACTTGCTAAACATTCTGTCTGCCAAAAGTAATAAAATAACAATTTACACTGGTGAAGTATCTTTCATCAAATAGTCACAGAACATGCTATAAGGCTGGCAGTAAACTTATTTTTACTTTTAAGAAATTAATATACAAAAAGGTTTAGTCCTAAACCTGTTACTGTCACAGACGTGATGTTCTTCTGTGCCAGAATACAAGAGGTGTGTTCTCTTTACACCTTCAAGAAATGACAGACTTTTCCTTCTTTTTCATGTTTTGCATTGTTGATGAGACTTTGTCCTCTTGGTCTGGATAATCTTTTGGTTGGTGTCCCCTGTTGCAAAGCAAAGCCTGTTACCCCAAGTCACAGTGTATCTACAGTCTTTTCATTGAAATGAAAATATTTAAGCGTTATCTATACTCATAATCAAAGCTAGAAAGAGGGCACAGCACAGGATCCCAGGCTGCTTTCTATAGCAAGGTCCATCAGCCAGAAACAGTGAGACACCATGTAAGGATCTGGGGATTGAACTCCTCCTGTGTGAGATGAAATGTATCCTCCCACCAAGTCTTCTAGAGAAGAGAAAAAGGCAAACTCTTTCTTTTGTTTAGAAAGGAGATTTCTTCTGATGAATCTTGGCTTGAAACAAATTCAAAAATTGTCTTACTTTTGCAACATTACTGGCTGCACCTACCTAGGTCAAAGAGCGTTTTTACATAAGAAGTTGTTCAGGAATTTGTGCCTATGTTTGTTCATGGGGAGGCGAGGAGCAAGAAACCCTGTACAGTGAAACTTAATGTAAATAAAAGACTAAGCTCCACTTAACTGCTGCTTGGACATCTAAAATTAGGAGTAAGCCCTCATGTGTAGAAAACTTAGTTTGATTTTTAGAGAAAGGCAAATTTACTGCAAGCTGTGAATATGAAGGATGTCTGAAAATCAAGCCTTTGTTGCTGTCAAAATATATTGTGCTTTTTTAATAAAACCCCAAATTTATGAATTAAAAGCAGCAAATGCAATACACACACACACAGAACCCAGAACCCCAAACCCTGGCTTTGATTGAAATACCTTTATCTAATTTTTATAGCACCTGAGTATTCCAGATAAAGATGGCTTTACAACTTTACTGGCATTATAGTATATCTTTTTTCGCCACCTATATTGTGTCTATTCAAGTAAAAAATTCATTTATTTGTAAATACTGGTCTAACGTGCTCCTTAAATAATGAGAATCCTATAAACAAACTGAAAACATAATTGTAGGCATTATAGGAATAAAACACAAATGCAACCAGCTCTCTAAATTTCCTGCAAACATTAACGAGACATAATCGATTAACATTTTACTCCTAGGCTGTGTTTTTTTTTTTTTTTTTGCTTGTTCTCATTATTTTCCCACTACTTTTTTGCAAGTCATGAGAATATGGGATTTTTTTTACCCAGTTGTCTAAAAAACTCTGATGCATTGCCCATGTGGGAATCCCGGTGATACTTTGCAATGAAAGGGGAAAGAAAAATCAGGAAGAGAAAAATCAATTTAGTCACCAAGCATAAGGGTCACAGCCATATTAGTTTTAGTACCAATGGCAAGGTACTGTGATTTGAAAGGGAAGCCCAATAAAGTAAGAAAGAGGTAACAGTCGGCAATGTTTTAAATCATCTGGAAGTAACATGGACCATGACACAGCACAGCTGCATTGCACGAGCAATACAGGTGCTCTATTTTTCTACCACAGCTTCACATTTCTTTCAGAAAATAGGTAGATTGAATGTGTAAAGGTCTGAGTACAAGGGAAATATGTAACGCAGCAAGACATCTGCCAACTTTGTGTTTCTTAGCATTACGAGAGTAGAAGACATGATTTGCAATGGAGCAGAATGAGAGAAGAGGCCAAAGAGAGAACATGACCATGGCAATGAGACATCATTTATTCCTACTTTTACTGCCAGGAGTAAATAAAGTTATGCTTGTAATTATTGCAGCATATGTGCAACAAGAAGGAAAACTGCTGAAGCTTTATTGTCCAAATAGCACTGAAAGATAGTTAATTTATACACAGACACACTAAAGAAACAGTACCCATTATCACTGCTGTCCACTCTAACATTTTCCATCTTCAGCCAGATTTAATTTAACAAGAAGAGCCTCATTCTGCCACTGCTGCAGTCTCTCCCTTCTGCACTTCACAGCTTCTTTTATGTGTCTGGAGAGAGAAGGAGGCACTGTAATTAGCTGCTGATATTAACAGGCTTTCTTTTTCTTTATGAAGTTGGAAATAAATGGTCACATTACTGAGCAGACTGCTGGATCCTCATCATAATTTTTTAAAAGAGTTATTTAAACTGTGTGTGAGTGCTGTTGTTTCTATGCTGCTTTCTTGCCTTCATGTAATGGAGATTTTCATTCTGCATCAAAGCAAATTGGGATTCCAGTTCTGTTTATGTTAACAGTGTATCTCCAGCCAAGGAGATTACAATCTCTAACATGAAAAGAGGAGCAGACAGTGTAGCAGAACACAGATCTGTACAGATATTTTCTTCAGCAATTTGCAAATCTGGGTCTTAAACAGTTACTTTTTTTTTTCCCATTATTTTGTCTAGTAAAAAAATCAGATAAAGCTTCCTAGAAAGCAAGACATTCTCAGAGGTGTGTGGCAGCAGTTTCATAAAAGTGTCTTATTGTCATTGCTTTTCACAGTACTTGTAGGAACTTAATTTTCTCCAGCCACTATCTCCAAGTTGGTTGAAACTGGCCAGAGGGCTAAAAAATTATTGAACAGGTCAGGAATATAGGGAAAGGTGGAAGGTGAGCAGAGGAATGAGTTTAATGGCAGAGAGCTCACTTTGATGCTCAAAACACTTCAGAAAGCAGCACACTTGACTGAGTTATAAAAGTCTCAGTAGCCAGTCTCATGTTATGGAAGGATTTTTGTTAAATGGACATAACAGTACAAGAAGCTGCTCTACCAAAGATAAAATTTCTCTTTTACCCATACAATATCAGCTTTTTCTGAAGCTTCGTGAAACACCTGCCACTGGTCTCCTCCTAACAATTGTACCAGCAAATTTTTCACCCAGGATTTTCCTTTTTTCCCTCTCCACATTTTTTTTTTTTAAATTATTTAAAGAGTGATCGTCCTGGAGTGACTCACTCCAAGCCCACGTCTTTCATATGTTGGGGGCCCCCAGATCTGTACATAGTACTGCAGGTGCGTGTCCCAGCAGACCAGAGCAGAGGGGGAGAATCACCTCCCTCATCCTCCTGGTCACACAGCTTTTTATGCAGCCGAGGATATGTTTGGCTTTCTGTGCTGCAAGCACACATTGCCGAGACATGTTGATCTTTGTGTTCATCAACACCCCCACGTCCTCCTCCCTCCTCCTTTGAGAGAAGACTGTCCTCAATCCATTCTCCGCCCAGTTTGTAGCTGTGTTTGGGATTGCCCTAATCAAGGTACATGACTTTGCACTTGGCCTTGTTGAACTTCATATGAGTCTCACACGTGCCCATCTCCCAGGCTTGTTTCACGGTCCTCTGGATGGCATCCCTTCCCTACAGTGTGTGGACTGCACCTCTCAGCTTGGTGTCCTCGGCAAACTTGCTGAGGTTGCACTTAATCCCACTGCCCACGTCACCGACAAAGGTGTTTAACAGCACCAGTCCCAATCAGAGAATCAGCAGAGAAACATCAGTGCTCATTCTAAAACATACATTAACACTAATGTTTGCATATACTAAGAACCTGGGGAATCTTCAGAGATTTGCTGAACAATAAAGGTTGTAACCTTTCAGTCTGAGACTCATTAGTGGGAACCTTAGGGACAATATTAACTGACTTAATGGATTCTTGCATTTGTTTTAACATATATGCTTTTCTAACCCACTTTCACTCTTGCCCAAATTAAACTCAAACTCTATGTTTAAAGTTTAAGTTTTCTCTCTTGTCCATACTGCAAGTATTTTATCCTGATATCTACTCATCTTAAGCCCTCAATAAGTAATACTTGATGGAACAGCTTCCAGTGCAAACCATTTGTGAAGCTGCGGAATCTCTAGGCAGTGCTGCTTCCTTTTGCCAGCCAATCCGTGAAATCTCTCCATATCCCTGCTTGCTTGTGGTTTGGAGATGTGGGAGTGGCTGCAAAAACTTGAGTTTGCTACAAGCATAAAATAACACTTATCTACAGAAGTTTTTAATAGACTGAGTCTCTGTACATCCCTGCTTTTTCAATAAATGATAGACATCTTTTAAAACCCCAATTTTTATCCTTAGTTATACAGTAGTACTCCAACTGATGATATCATCTACCCTTTCTTAGACCATATTTTCTGTGCTAGAATGAAGAGTAAGTTTAAAATTAAAGATCCTTATTTTGCATAATTATATGTAAAGGCAGGAAACGTATTTCTATCATGTATTGAAGCTTTTTACAAGAATTTGTCCCTGAATTCTGAGCGAAAGTACATTTTATATGTATAGAAAACACCAGCAGTAGCAGTCAAGAATAGCTATGGTAACAAGTCTAAGAGATTTTGACTCAATATCACAGTCTCTTTATACGAAATATCCCTGAAGACTTTTTCTGAACAAAATTATACAACTGTTTTTCCCAGAGTGTGATGGTGTATCACACAGCTGACAAGACCTAGGAAACTGGTACACTGCTGAGGGCTCTTTTCACAACACATGCTTAGCAATGTGGATGCACACAGGGTCTGAACTCACCACATGTCTAACAAAAGGTGTTGCTTTATTTAAAGAAAATTCATTTTCTAAGTAATCTTCTTGTAGAAGTTACAGGAGAAATCTTGAAAAGGAAATGAAAAAGGGCACTGAAGTTGCCTTTGGAAAGAGAGTTGCTTTTAAACTGGGATAAAAAAAAATAAATAGTATGTTTATTTCACATGCATGATGAAGAGTACTTGTTAAGGAAACTTCCCTGTCTGACCATCCAGGACCCACCCTGGCAGTCATACTCCCAACGCCCTGAGCCAAGACAGGTCTCTTTGCAGCCACACACACCACCCTCACTCAGGCAAGGTTTCCTTACTATCTCAACCCCAGCTTTCCCACAGCAGAGTGTCAGACGTCCGGATCCTGAAAATAATTTAGTCATAATACATCAACATTAGAATAACAGCTTGAGCTGCTGCCTCCAAGGAGTGACCCTGAGCAAAGGAAACCCTGGGGTTCTGTACCCTTACAGTCCAAATGCACCAAAGTCTGGGGTCCTCTGCTTGTGCTGTGTCCCTGGGTGTCTGGTCACCTGGCTGGACACAGGTCCCTGTGCCCTTTGTTATGGAAAGGGGCTGCAGTTCACGGCCTCTTTCCTGGGGCTTCTGCCACCCAGGGCTCAGCCTGCAGCTCACCCTGCAGCTGTTCACTGAGCTACCTGCACTGAATGTGTTCCTCAACATACAGACAGATCCTCATTGTTGCAACATCAGCACATTTCAACAGGATGGTTCTCCTGAAATCATACTGTAATTCAGAATTGTGAGGGAAAAAGTTTTACTTGATATTATTGACAGTTTGCACTTCAAAGTCATCTGCTCTGATGTTCAACAGGGACAAAAGCCATTGCTGAAATGTCTATGGAAATTATTATTAAATAATTTAATGAGGAATTTTTTATAACAATGAGGTGATATAGTTTTTATAATGAGTCTTTTTTTCAAATAGTTTCATCTGAATTTAAAAAAAATATTGGTTACATTTACTTAACGTCTCAAAAAGTGAAAATCTGTGCTTTCACTGACCAGTGTATTCGTGCTTTATTGCATATTTAAACACTACCATGTTTGCAATGAGGCTACTTTTACTTCTGATTAATTTCACTGGTGAGTAAAGCCTGAACTAATGGCAGCCAACACATGTGGCTTTGCCTCTGTACACTTGACATTCTCACAGCTTATTTCCTTGGGGATTTGCAACTTCAACCACTCAAGTCTCTACAACAGAGTTGTCTTGAAAAGAAATAAGTATCATCACATACGCCACTTTCTATCAAATGTCAGAAAACGAGAACTTGCCCGGAAAAAACATTTTAACCCAAGGCTGGCTTTTAAGTAGATGTAGCAACACTATGATTGCTTTACTTAACTTGCATTTGGAAAGCTGTAACGCACTTTGGATGCTCCCATGATTTGGGCTGTGATATGAGTAGCCCAGGAGGCAAGTAGTCAAATACAGTCTGAGATTTTCTTTTGCTTAAAAGAGAAACTGTCATGTATGTCACCTGCAAATACATCTCTATGTCCTATTTCTGACCATGACCGGCAAATGATTTTCTTCTGAGGAAGAGAAGCCTTCATTTGTTCCTAGTTCCCAGTCCAACAGAGATCACTGTCATGGACCCCATAAGGTCATACCAGCAATAAGTGGAGAGAGAAACACTGTCCAGCCAGATAACTCTAGACTGGACTTTGAAGGCATCATTTACATTCTCAAATTCCACAGCTTTTTGACCCATTTAAACATGAAAAAGCAAGGCATCTTATCACCAATAAGGCTCAAAAAATCATTCTAGGATAGATTTTATTCTGCTGTAATTCTACAGTCTTCCATTGGAGAATACATTGATCTATTTAAATTCATTGGACTTTTTTGCTCCATTTTGTAATATAAGGAAAGTCTACTTACTCACATTCTCTGCACCAGACTGCAGCCCTTTTCCATCTCCTCTGTATATTTTGATACTCTGGCTGAACTTTTTGCAGTAGTTTTCTGTTTACTGATTCTCCCAGGAAAGCAAAGGACTTCTCTCTTTTGTCTCCTTCTGTCTGTAACCATGAGGAGGAAACTTAGTGGCGAGGTTTCAGTCTAATTCTGTTCTTAATAATATCATACCTCCTTGGATATTTCTGTTGGGTGGCACCCACAGGATCCTCAGATGCTCTCAGGGAGTTCTGTGTAGCCAGGGATACTCTTCTGGTTCCTTCTTCTGTCTTTTTCTTCATTTGCTGTTGTGCATTTTTGTATCAACTCTTAGTTCTGACCCCCTATGCCCTTTTCAAGGGTTCTTTGTAATTCAGTATGGATTTCCTCTAACCTTTCTATATTTTCTCCGATAAAGATACTTAGAAGAAGAATATCAGAACTGGGTAACACCTTTTCAGAGTTGCTACAACCAGCCTGAGTCTTGGTTGGATTGTGAGGCAATATTACATTTCATCTTCTTCCATCTCATTTACAAAGGTGAATAGTATACAATCAACCCTTGAATTTCAGGAGAAAAAAACCCCAAACCACCAAGCACAAAAAACTCAGACACATGGAGAATTTTACGTGCTTTGATATATCATCATGCAGATGCTTCTTACATTTCTTTAAAGCTCAACAACACATGATTGTTCTTAATTTCTGTTACTGGCCTCATTAAAACTTGTGGGGATCAAACTCCCTTAAAAAGATGTCTGGGAAATTCTGCCCTTGAACCCACAATTTATCTCTTTGTCCAACTATCTGCTGCACAACACAATTGTTTTCTTTGCTTATGTATAGACCCAGACACAACTCCAGACCTGCTGTCGTTTTTTTTTTTTTTTTTTTCCAGGTGGACAGAGCCACACCAAGATAGATACACTCTTCAAAGTCATAAAGGTCTGATAGGACAAGCTGAAAACGTATCATGGGTCAGACACAGGAACTGCAATTGTCTTACACGGGCAGTTTGAGAAGATACTCCCCTTTCCCTTATCTTTCCAGAACAAGAACAGAAAGAATTTATTCTTAATTTCCACATGCCAGTTACATGTTCCTCTCAGTGAAGTATTGAGGAGTTTTGCCAGAATACAACATTTAGTATGACGTAGGAGAGGCTGACTGGCTTACATGACAGAAAAGTAACCCATGACACATATATTTCAGCTCCATCCTGCAGTCTTCTAATTTCTGCATCCAATGCAGGGATAAGAATAGTGTGTGACTAGCAGAGAGCGGAGTAGCAGCCCCTTTTGGCAGCAGTATACCTCAGACATAAAATGAAAACTACACTCTAAATTTACACATATGCATTTCAGTGAGCAGAGCTGTGTTACTGTAATGGAAGACAGTATTTGATGTTAGCACCTCACATGCATCACACAGTGAAAATCATGTTCTATTTTTTTTTGGCATAACAGACTCAGAGCATAAAGCCTCCTATTCAAAACATTGATCAAATTATAGCCATAAATAAAACTATGAGTTCAAAGTAAAGAGGAATTTGTCCCAGTGATGGATTTTGTCTGGGAGATAGATTTATCACACAGAATTTGATCATGCCAAATCCTTAACAGTAAAATAAGTAGTTCAGACTTATCATTCGGTATTAAAAAATAATCTGGATTTCACTATTCATTATGCACAAGTTGTCTTTGCTTCTATGGAGCTACACATTTGAGTTAAATGTCAGTGAAAATCACCAGCACAAATATAAAATGTGTCAGTGTGAATCATATCACTAAATTTATGTAGTAATTGACACTGGCACAAACTTCATCTCGTTCTTGTATGACCCAGTCTATTTTGGGCAGCCATTTTTTCCACCCAGTTTCCTGAGAATTATATACGTATTTACTCCTCTAACTGTCACCTTTAAAACTTCTGGAATTATTTGGCCAATTTCAGCTGAAGCTAACGGCAGAAATTTCAAAGATATTCTATACCCACATATTTTATGGAAAAAGGTGACCACTACAGCTCAAAGACCTTACTATTGTGCTGCCTAGAAAAAGGGTAGTAATATGAGTTCTTTATTGCCCAGCAGAGTACATTTGTGACCATGAGTCACAGACCCACAGGAAATCAAATTTTTGCTATGTTTGATGTGTTTGGACAATGCTTCAAAACCACTAAGGATTACCTGTATCACACAGCGGGCTCATATATTGAAGTTCCACCATTGCATTTCATTTTTCCAAGTCTTTATTGATGGTTGTTATAGAATCTTCATTTATATTTATCATATAAAAAGAAAAAGTTAGATGCCTGTATTATAAAACTACTTTTATTCTGTAATAAAAAATATGATTATCTTGTTAAATGCCTATTCATGCATTCAATTGAAAAGGGTAATATTGAATGCTTGTTTTTGAAATACCTTTTCATTAAAGCAACCAATCCAATACAATTTGTTCTGCTGCTTGCAGACTTATTACTGTATGTGTCTTTCTCAACCAATTTTAGGTTGGTACAATGTATGGTAGGGCAGGAAAGATAAAGGCTGGGTTCTCATTTTAGAGAAACACATCCAAATTTGTCTAAGGAAAGGATTTATTCAGACTCTCTTGTTTTTTTTTTTTTAAGACAGCATTATGATCCCTACGTATTGGGTTGTTTATAAAATCCATTGCTATTTGGGATCACTTAACTGGAGCCTGAGATGGCTAAAATCAAACTAAGTGCATTTAACTGACCTTGCCAGTCTGTAAGATTACAAACTGGTATATATTCTGACATACAGATGTCCAGATTTTGAGAAGAAATACTTCTTATTTGCAGCCCATGCAATTTTCTCTTAGGGAGGAAATTCACTCAGTTGAAGAAAGATTAATTAATACAGTAGTCAAAGAATGCCATAATCTAAGGAATCACTTTGTTAATTCCACTCACAGCCCACCAAAAATTTTCTGTCTTTTTCGTGGTTGCACGACTCTAAAGGTTTCTTGATGTGTGGTTTTAAGACTTCTGTAGTCAGCTCATTATTTGGAGATGGGATTATCACATCATACAGTCCTATTTTCAAAACTATATATTTTCTGATACAGAAAGAATGGAAGTATTGCTAGTGATTCAATACAGGGAAAGAAGCATCTGACGTGAGGTCTAGATCCCATATAAACTTTGAAGTGTTTCCAGTTACATTTCAATGGGCAAAACTTTTACTGAAGGAACAGGTTGAGAGAAAAGCAGTCAATGCATCTTTTCTACCTGTTAATACTTCAGCATTACAGATTTGTGTCAGGAGGAAGAAGCTAGGTGAGAAGCTTAATAGACTGAGATTTTTACGTAAAACCAGTTCTGGAACCCAAGATGGCTCATATAAAACAAAATTACTATCCTGAATCAAAGTCCACTGAAAGCTCTTTACTTCCCCAAGCATTTAATTAGGGCGTACGTGCAACACTGTTTACTGCTGGGCTACTGCTCTTATATTAATGGAAACAGAAAGGGAAATTCCTGTAGGAAACACAGGAATTTATACAGCTAATCAATTTGAGCCTCGTTGCTCTCTCATGTGTGCCCTGTTAGCAGAAGTGGAGTCAGGGTTTCATCTCATGCCTGTTGCTGAGCACTTGAAAGGCACAGGAAGGCAGCAGGCTTGTCAAGAAACAATGGGAACTGAGCACTTACCTGAACTTAACAGGCAGAAACTTGTTGCATGTTACACAGGATCGTCATCTGAGTGGCACTCAGCAGCAGACAAAATAACATTATCTGCAGAGGGTTTTGCAGAAAGGTTTGTTCCTAAATTACAAGGACTAAAGCTTCATTTTCCACAGAAACAAGTAGAATAGTTCTGTAACATCCCAGTCCTATAATATATACTCAAAGAAACCTTTCTGACTCCAGTGTGGTTCCTTTGTACCAAAACATATAGGTAATATGTGTGACTGCAGAATGGGATGCCAAATTAGCAGAAGCTGGCTCTTTCACTGAAACATAGAGCAATGATCTGAAGAGGCTGTTGATAAGAAGGACTATCATTACCTGCATGATTACACATGTAATTCCATGCACATGTATTTCCATGCAACCTGTATAATTGTTTAGATTTTATCCCTTAATGCCAGAGGTTGCTTAGTAATATACAAACATGCCATCCTGTAGGATGAGTAGTAATATTTATGACAGAGGTGAAGAGAGGAAATGTTACATAATTAAGGGCCATAACTGCTTTAAAAAAAACAACCAAGAAAACTCTAGGTTAGTTTGTCATCTATGTCTGCTGTGCAAGCATAGTGGTCCAAAACCAGTAAGCACTACATAGGTTGTGTTCTGGGTCTCTATAATGAAATTTTTATATTACATTTCATTGGCCCACATCTTTATTGATGGTCATTGTGGACTCTCAAGTTACAACCATACCAGACTATATGAGGAAAATACCTTACTTTTTAAAAAAAACCCCTAGTTATCTATTCTTAGTTCCAAATGCAATATAAAACTGAAAAAATTATAATATTGAACACTCTGAGGAGTCCTTTTTTTTTAAGTGAAAAAACTAAACATTTCCATTTTATTACTAAACTAGAAAATAAACTGCTTTTTCTTCAAAGTTGTTTGTCTAGTGTAGAAATGGATTTTATCCAAGAAGCAGCTCTTCAGTTTCGTATTATAGCTGAGAGAAGTCTTTCATAATCTAGCAGCTCGGCACCGCTGAGATCATCCTGGCTGGAGAGCTAGTGCCTCACATGCCTTATTACACAACAGCTGGGATTACTGCATGTAACACAGAGCTACATTTAATAAAAATAGGAGAAAAATGGAAGCATAGAAAGTTAATGTAATTTATGTTTAGAGACTGGAAAGAAATGTATTTGACTTCTATAATCCCTGTACTGTGCTATAACACTCTGCTTCTGACGTTCTCTAAAACAATTCTGGAAGAAATATTTTCTTTGAAGACTTAAGGGATGTAAATAGATTTTTCAGCTTAAAAACAAAACAACAAACAAATATACTAAGCAGCAAATCCATATACTAGATCCTCTTGTCTGCAACATCCCCAGCAGTTCTAGAGAGTAAAATATCCCTATGGCATTATTGTTTCTTTACTTTACAATATGTTTTGATTTTTGGTTTGAAAGAG
The DNA here is from genome assembly GCA_013399855.1 of Oxyruncus cristatus. Taxonomy (NCBI): domain Eukaryota; kingdom Metazoa; phylum Chordata; class Aves; order Passeriformes; family Cotingidae; genus Oxyruncus; species Oxyruncus cristatus. The sequence continues at coordinate 989,890 of VXAY01004854.1, read as the reverse complement.
CATCTTGCTATTTTTCTTCTCTACTGGCTGCCACAAACACTTTGTTTCTAGTGAAAGTTCTCCTTAAGAGTAATAAAAGGTATTGTCCCAGTTGGACTCAGCCTCCCTTGGACTAAACACTATTCTGGTGCCAGATCTGTGGGGAGTAATCAAACATTAACTGTCTGAAATAAGATGTATAATGGTCCTGCAACTGGACTTGCCTTCTTTTTATTTTTTTTCCCCCCAAGAGGAACGAAACCTTTTCTAAACCCCCCATGAGATGTACAAGCTAGCAATTTCTTTGATTAAAAAAGCTGTGTCCATTGGTGATTTGCTTGGGGAAACTGCATTCAGATATAAAAGAAGCAAATGGAACTATAAATTATTTACCTTTGTATTTACTTAGGAGTTTTAATTTTACTAAGCATATCGTGGTACGTAGAGATATTAATCTGAGGGAAGAGTAGGATCTACATTTTTAACAGATGTGTATTCAGGGTTTTATTGAGGTAGCCCACTTCAAGCCTGCAGATAATATGGCTTTGCTTTGTAAGATATCACCATAGAGCCTACCCTCACTTCACCAGTGAAAATTCCCTTTTTATCTTTCATAACTGCTGCCTTTCTTTACCCAGGCTTTTTGCACTTAAATTTGATGGAGCTCTTTGCTCACTCACTCTTCCTTTCCAATTCAGTGTCACTTCAAGCATTTCCCATGATTTCTCAGTACTTGGCATGCTACCTTTTATTCCTTGTTAGGTTCTTACATAGAGCCTACCTCACTTCCATCATCCACTGAGTTGAAAGTCTCTGCTCTTCCGTCTTCAGTGGCAAAATTTTTTAACAGCATCTTCCATATCATTCTTTCTCTAACTTCATACTAATTTCACAGCCCCAAGTCAAATTATTTTGTCATTTCATCAGCAGAGCATTAAATGATGGGGAATTTTTCTCTTTTTGACAACCTTTACTTTAACCTTCAATGACTCTATTAGAAGGCAATGATCATTGCTATAGAATTTTTATCATATATATTCATATCTCATGCTGACTTCCAACTTTCCCTTTCCCCCTTGACTTAAAGTGCTAAATATGAATTACTTTATGGCAATCTGTAACTAAATGAGGGTAAATAGATAGTTCATGTCTTAAATCCTTACCTGTGTAAAGGAATGTCATGTAGATTTCAATCAGAGATGTTGATGTTCAGGAGATGAGATTTTAATGGAAATGTTCTATATAGACTTTCATTAGATATTTTTAAATTACCCAATGAAAGCATAGAATCATCAAATGTTTGGAACTGGAAGTGACCCTCAAAGGCCATCTAATCCAACCTTCCTGCAATGAGCAGAGGAAATGGAAGGAAGGAAAGATGAATGGCTCTAAAACTTGCATTTCCAATGGACAGACACTATAAAATTGACAGGTTTCTCACAGTCACAGTGTATATATATATATATATATATATATATATATATATGTTTTTGTGTTTTTTTTTTTTTTTTTTTTGTTTGTTTTTGTTTTGTTTTGTTTTTGTTTTTTTTTGTTTTGTTTTGCCTTTTTTCTTTTTTCTTTTTTTTTTTCTTTAATTTTAGAAACATCTTCAGAATTTGCTCACTAGAAATAGTAGGTTAAAAATAAAAGATAATTCAATGATTCTTTACCTAAATTTTGAAGATTTATGACAAATTTTAAAAAAGCTTTCTATTCTATAATAACAAACTGAAAATAGAGTATCCCTTAGCTCTGAACTTTATTCATACTTTAAATTTTTAAAGAAACACTCAATTTTAAAAATTAAATACATATTGCTTGAATTTCTGCTAGGTAGCAGCCACCCACTGTGATTAGGATTCTATTCACTGTTGCCTTTCTGCAGGTATTGTAATTACAGCTTGCAAACTGAGAACACAGGATAATCATTATCTGCACATGTTTACAAGTTAAAGAAAATGCTGAAATATATTTTGCTGCTCCACACTGAAAGTGGGAATGTTCTCACACATTTGCTATCCCACTGTAATACAGTGATACTTGCTGTTGCTGTACAGCCTCCTATCCAAACTTGTTTGCGTGCACTGTCTTGAAAAATCAGATGATACTTCTAAATATGCAGGCAACAAAAAGCCATGTTATAGATTGTTAGAACTTTTCCTACATGCAGTTCTCTTTGGCTTTGAACCGGGGGCAAATCTTTACAGTTCTAGCTGGTGTTTTCAAATGCATGTAATTTGAAGCATGGCTCTGTTTAACACATAGCAGTAGAAAGAAAAAAATCATCTCTAGAATACCATCCAGTTGCCAATGTCCACATTACTGTTAGTTGACAAAATCCTAGAAACCCTTATATGTTTGAGCCTATGGATTGATTAGATCTGCCAGAATCCTACAAGAAGATGTATTTTTTCTAACATTTGGGGGGAAAAAAAAAAAAAGGAAGAGTGTTTTGTTTACCAATGTATTTGCAAAATATATGTGAGCAGGGCACTCTCTTTCAAAAGTGGCACCTAATTCTCCTATTGGTTGAATATCTGCTCTGTGAAAAATTCAATTGGGAACAGAGAGAGAACTAGGTAATTCTTTCCTTCTTACCCCAGCCCCCCTCAAAAGTAAGGAAATCTTTATCCTCCAAAACAGAACATCTTGCAAGAAGTGGTAGTCAGTAATGTCAAAACACATTTAGACCTCTAATTTTAAAGCCATAAAGTGACAATTCCAAGGGCGACTCATCCATCATTGCTCCCCACAGAAACACGCTCAAACAGCAAGTTGCTAGCACAAATTCGCAGCTGAAGAACCATCTATTTTCTGGAGGGATGTGTTTATGTGTGTGGTGATTTCTTTTTCAGAGGCATATGAACACATGTCTACTTAAATCAACCCCAGAGACGATTTGCTCTGCGGTTCTGTTTATCTCACCTTTACATTTATGCAAGGGCTGGATTACGCAATGAGCTGAGACTTTGGGGGCATATCCACCTCAAGGAGATTTTCTGTTTTCAAAAGCGAAGACTGGGTTGATCCAAGGAAGTAGAACTTCATTGTAGTGTTTGGCTGATTTAGTTGGAAACTGGCAAGTTTTTAACACCTTCAAGGCTGTTACAAGTAGCTGCCGCTACTTTTATGTACCTTTGGCAGAGACCTTTACGCATAGCTTTTGGAAATGAAGGCACCTACACTATTAGAATAGCAGTCTTAATGGTTTGGGAAATACTTTCAGCTAATGTTCCTGCTGGTAAATTGACTATCCATTTCTTCTCAAAGATCTCTAAGATGTAAATGGTCCTTTCTCTGAGTATGGAGGTTGTGCGTTGAAACCTACTGTTCAACAATCCCAGCTGCATGTGTGTTATTATCCCAGCACTGATTACAAGATCCCATTGACCACAAGCTGCCTGTTTGCCTGTCTAGATGTTGTGATTAGTGTATAATCAATCTTTAATCCAATCAGAAAATTCTCTGTCTGCAGCTGATAAAGGTCTCTGCAGGGTACTGATGAAGCTGGAGCCCTGATATCTCTAAGGGGACACCTGCAGCATGTGAGGTGTAGAAGCTAAGCAGGCTGATCTAAGAGAAAGGAATTAAGGTGGTCTGCAAAAAATCTGATAAACAACATTCAAAGAAAATAAACCAGGCAGCTAAAGTGTGGGGTTCATCAGCTTCACAGACCCTGGAGTGCTGCTGTTCTAAATCTTAACACATGGAGAAGATCATCTTTGGAGCTCAGGAAGACCATTCAAGACAGAAGATTTAGTTTCTGGTCTTTAAAAGAAAAAGTCAACAAATAATTTATCTGATTGTATGATTTTCTCCAGTGCATGAATTCCTCTGTACTACTTCAGCTTTGTACTCCATTGTCTGTTTTTCTTCACAGGAGTCTGGAATGGAATATGACTATGACTTTCCAAATTGTAGTGCAAAGAAATAATTGCCTGTACTTTGCTTCTTCTTTTTCAATTCCTTGAATCAACTCTAATTTTTTTTCTCTCTTTATCTCAGTATTTTTTCCTAATTCTGCAGAAGGGATACTTATAATTACAGATCATATTAAAGATGTTAAAACCCAGTACATTATTTTGTGATAAACCTGCAAGATTTATATTAATCCTTGTTGCTCTGCTTCAGGGCAAACAGTTTCTCATAACTTCTCTCTCTATGATATGACCTGTTCTTATTACATTTACATTCAAAATTGGAGAGAATCACAACTAACTACCTTATTAAAAGCTAAAGAACTTCCAAAGTACTTCTTTTGTAACAATACAAATATCTCTTAACTGTTTCAATGGAAACCATTATTTTTATTTGTTGTATCATTATTTTAAACACAGTTCTATGAATTATCTTTATTTCTAGAAATACAGATTATTTACACTAGCCCTGTGGATTTGCTATTCTTTGTAACTCCTGGGCAAGCTACACTCCTACTTTCAAGCTTTCCAGGGTATCTGACGCCCATCTCAGATACTTGCAGCAAGGCTTACATTTATCTGTGTTCACAATATGCCTAAGATCAAAAGAAACATAATTATTCTGTCTACAAAGTCTTTTTTTCCTAAATGACCATTTCAGATTTAATATTTTCTCTGATTTCAAAGTCTCTAATCAGTAAACAATGAACAGCGTCACAGTGAAATAATCTGATTGTCACAGCTCCGACTTTCAAAAAAAATCTTTCAGACTACTTTAAATTTGATAATTTTGGCAAAACCTATTGTTACAATGCTAATATGGCCATAGTGCATACAAAAAGAAAAACAATTGAGTACTCAGAGGTATTTGAAACATGCACCTCAGAGTCAGCATGGACTACCGTAAACAGTCTGATACCATGTTCAGAACACAGTTTTAAGATTCATTGTGAACTAAACCAGCTTATATCAGGGATTGTGCCTTTAAAGATATATGGGAAATATCTGCTCTTCATAGAATATGACCTTCATAACTCAATTTATGGGTCATTCCCTCACTTGTGGGATATTTTCAATATCATAATTGTAAAAAGAGAAAGAAAGGAAGGAAAAATGTTCAGTTATTCATTTTGCAGGGCCTTTTTATTAAAAGCAGAAATAACATTAGATGAAAATCATTTCGCTGATAATTTTAATGAAATATGAAGTGCTTTGAATATATTTTATTGCAGGCAATATAGAAAAAAGGCATTGGCTGCTTAATGTGTCATTTAATGAATGGATTCCATATTGCCTTACTTTGCTACATTTGGAAGTGAAGGCCATGCAAAGATGATAGCAAGTGCTTTCAAAAGGGGGTTTCTTCCCACATTTTTAAATTACACTTCAACTAATGGAAAGTGTGAAGTATAATGCAGCAGAAATGAGGCTGAACCAAAACACTGGAGCTACATACCTTAACAAATCTCACTGAATTTCATCCTGTAAGCGCATCTCTAATATGGAAAAAAACTTGATGTTGATAATGTCCTAGCATGCTGAAGGTCAGGCTGCTATAAGAAGGATCCCAGAAAACCAGAGATCTCATCTAATTTGCAATAAGCTAAGATAGCAGTTGCTTAGTTAGCCCAGCTGAAGGTGAGGAGCCAGGGTGAAAGCTCTGCCCACAGGGATGCAAGGGTCATTACAGAGCAGGCTGGTAGGTGTCATTTGTTTACAACTTCTTCAGCTCAGGGCAAACGAAAGGCAATTGCCTGTGCTACAGAAATACACTCTAATCTGCCTGATTTTTTTAACAGAGACATGGGGCTGACCCAGAAAGTTTCCCATTCTTAACCCTAAACTACTCTGGGCTTTCTCTGGTAATAGCAGCCAGCTGTTGCCTCAGGCTTTTTTCCCTGTAGATGCAGAATCATTAGTTGTGTCTAAAATGAACAAAACATAAATGGTAACCATGCACTGGTCTTGAGGCTGGCTAGCACTGGCTGGCTGGGTCTGCCCACTGCCTGTCCCTGTGTCCATCCCTTCAGACCAAGTGTCCTCTATGCATACTGTCCTCCTGATTGCCTCGGAGCGGGGAAGGACAGCCAGATTCCAGCTCAGAAACACTAACACTTGAGCAGCAAGTGGCCTGGGACCCAGAGCTCAGGCTTATTAGCTGACATTTTAATTTAGCAGTGCACGCATACCTATTGGTCCACTGAAAGCAGCCCTCCACAGTCAGAAACACTGGCTTTTAAACCAGCAAAGAAAAACTGTAGGAATCCATCAGAAAACATGTAACAGGAAATTTTGTCATGCCACTATATGTGATTTGTAGAGATGTCACAGAAGTCCTCGATTGGCTACTTAGCCGGAATTTCACCTGGAATCAACCATCTTCTACTCTAATACTGAGGGGGATGGGCTAAACCATCTTGCTTCCTGGACACAATACCCCGATGTGTTAGAGACTAGACTTTATATGACAAAAAATAAAAGGTGTAAAGAAGGTCTGAAGCTGGCATTACAAATGGAGGATATTCTTCACACAGTGGAGAAGCTTCCATATCAAACATGAGAAAGATTACGCATATATTTTTTATTCATTAACACAGTTATACAGAAAGAAAGGTGAGCAGAACACCAGACATACAGCATGAGTTAGGAAAGAAGCATTTTAATCACAAGATATAATGTCTCTGAATTTGGACATGGCATACTGGGATGCAACTCTGCAGGTTTTCACCACAATCCTAATTGTAAGAATGATGCTGGGCCAGCAGGCAAAGGCATGTTGGAGATCTTGGAGGCATGGCTGCAAAATCAAGGACTGAAAACCTTCCCATTCCTCCTACGTCATTGTAGCTGGAATTGTTGTCCACAGGAATAATGATAAACTTGAAGGAGGAAAATGAAGGCAAAAGAAAACCTCTGGCAATGCAAGGGATCCTTAAATAATTCTTAATTTTCCAAGCTCTTCTATAAATTATTTTGTGTATCAAAGGACTTTAGGTGGAAGTGAGAAATACACTGTAGATTTTTCAATGGAAAATATTGTAACTGGCCTTGTTCCAACAACAACAACAAAAATCCTTTTTAATCTTATTGCTACTTTCTGTTGTAAGTCAACCTAGTATAAACTGACTTAATTTTGAATTAGTGGATACAAATCTCAGATTCACATCCCACCACTATAAAACTCTAAAATTAAAAGAATGGGGAATACTAATCTCAGAAGCTCATGAGAGATGAAATAATAAAAGCAATCAATATTCTTTCTTGGTGGTGATGCTCAGGCAGTTTCCTAGCAAATAAATCAAATATGACTCATAACTTTCAGATAACTTCGAAAGTTGTCCCATGCACACATACACATGCTATTTTCAGTAGGTCTGGAGGGATGCTCACCCTGCATTGGATAAAACCCCGCAGCACAGTGGAGGTACATCTCCTCTACTGCACAGGATGGCACGAAATGGATGAAAGGCAGGAAACCCAGAACAGAAAGAAAGGTGTCTCTGGCCTATGGATGTAAGAAGCAGAGACAGAGAGAAAACTTTCACTCTGTGATGTTTTCCACATTTATCTTTCTGATGTCCAAACTCATTGCCACGTTACTGGCTCCACATTAAAATCAGTGAATGACGCAAATAGAAGAAGTTTGTATGTAACAGGTACTGCTTATTAGCAGGAAGAACACCTTTCTTCCAAGGCATGGTAATGAGAAGGAAAAAAATACATGTGATGTAATCAACCTTTTAAAATTGTTTTAAAATAGTATGTTCTCAACACAAGACCTGCAAGTTTGACACCATATGGTCTTGGAACCTAAGTCAGTTACATGGAAGTGTCAAGTATTGTTAGAGATCCCATTGTCATACAGATCCATAAACAAACAGCTGCATAATTTCTCAAATGATTATCGCCCTTGTACACCTGGTGTGTGTTATATATAAAAAATTAACAAACAAAAGTGAGAATTTTACTCTACTGCAGTGCTGTCATGGCAAATTGCACCATCAAAATCCAATTGCACAACCCAGCTTTAGGCATCAGTATGACGAGAGGACTGCAGTATATAACCACAGAGACAGTGCTGCATTAAATAAGATGTGAAACAGGCCAGCGTGGAGCCTGAAAAACCCAGGAGGTGCTGAAGGCAATGTAATAGGACCCCATCGTCAACAGCATCAAAGGCTGCTGATAAATCAAGACAAAGAAAGAAGGAACCTTTCAGTTAGCTTGAAGCAACAGATCCTCATTACAAACTCTCTCAAGAGCAGTTCCAGCACAGTGGCAATATCTGAAACAAGACTGAAATTTATTAGAAAGATTTTGTGCATTAAAACCAGCCTGTAGTGTCAGAACAGTGCTTTCCAGTGCAAAGAAAAATGATGGGCAAATAAGGTAAGCTGAGAAATTGCCAGTAATTACACTTTATAATCTAGTGCAATTAAGAAAAATGTTGTTTTGACAGTGTCTCACTCATCAAAAATATTTTTTTCTGGCTATCCAGTTTCTGTTTGGTCTGTGCTACTAAACAGATATTGTCATATAGGAAAAAATAAACACCATATCCCAAACACCCAAAATATTCAGGGGCAATATGACATAAAAAGACTGATCCGATGGCAATCACCACATGTCTGGCCTCCTAATCTCAAGGTCCCTCAGTGCCTGCGTATTTTGTTTGGGACCTACATGCTCAGTCTAACTCCAGAAGCTATGGGCTCTGGATGACTCTTCTGGAACAGATGCCCCTGTTTCTCATTAAGATGCAAAAGGGAATTTTAAGGGGACATACATACTTTCAGGGTCAGTCTGTCACACACTAGGAAAATCAGACCTCATCACAACTGCTGTTGAAAAGGCATCTGGAAGACAAAAATATAGACCTACTAGATGCAGTGTTCACCAAAAAACAGGAGGGACTCAGGACTCCAAAGACTGAAGTACACAACCTCTTTAATTAACAGAAGTTTTTACCAAAGAGTTAATAGTGCTGGAAAGAGAAAATCAAGAAAAGAATTGCCTCAGTGCTACCTTATTTGCTGGGTTGCAGATTTCTCTTCCTCTTAAGGATCCTTCCTGCATTTCCCACAGCATCTTGGCTTCAGTAGGACAAGGAGGGATATTGAGGTGCTGGAGCAGGTCCAGAGAAGAGCAACCAGGCTGGTGAAGGGACTTGAGCACAAGTCCTGTGAGGAGAGGCTGAAGGAGCTGGAGTTGTTCAGCCTGGAGAAGAGAAGGCTCAGGGGAGACCTCATC
>VXAY01004854.1:954446-979424 GCA_013399855.1 Oxyruncus cristatus | reverse complement strand
CTCCCCTGAGATATTCTTTTCTGCTGGGGACTGCATGCACTAAATCATTTTTCTGGATACAAGCAAGAAACTGTCTTTCATCTGTCCATCACTTAACCAAGGCAAAGAGAAATGTGCTGAAAATTAGGGTGTGACCAGAAGCTTATTTGTTAAACAACAACAAAGAGGGGGGAAAAAAACAAAGCCCACCTTTCTTTGTCATTAAAGACAAAGAAGTGACATGACCCCATGCTCTGAGATGTCATCCATCAAAAGCTGGTAACATTGTTTGAAGATGTAATGATCAAACTTGCTGTGACACCTTCATTGCCTCTAGGATGCCAGAAATTCTGTTACTTTTCTAAATTGACAATCATATAACTATTTAGAAACTCTCCAGGGAGGTCAGCATTAAAACAGGCTGGAAGGAGCCAAAGGAGCACATTCTTGAATTGAAAAATCTGTTCAAACTAGTGAATGCATAAATTAGTTATTTTCACTGTGTAAAAGCAATTATTCTTAGCCATAATGTATTAATAGTGTTACTCATTTGGTCAGCTGAGAGTGTGTTTAGCAGGCAGAGGTTATGAGTCTACAGTGTTCCCCACAGTCGTTGGGCAAAGGGTGTTTGATGCAATACGTGACACTCTGGTTTCAGATGTTAACTTGTAGTGATCCTGTGAAACTCAAAGTTTTTTTTCACTCAGTGGAAACAGTCAATACTTAGGAACACATGGAAAAATATACACTATTCACCGGGACTCTGAATTTCTCAAAGAGGAACAGCTTGGTAGATAGATGTAAAAACCATCATAAGGACAATAGATTGGTTTGAATTCTTTAGATCACATGTACTGATGATATGCCAATTTTCACATACAAATGTAATTTTTATGTTCTATAAAAGTTTTAAGAGGGAGTGAAATTTTAAAATTGCTTTCATATTTTTTCATATTTTCATTTTCATATTTCATATTTTAAAGGCAAAGCCTTGGAAAATGCAGTGATCAACATCTTTTATTACATTGTTACTGTATTTGAACTACAGCTTTTTATATTTGTAAGTTAATTCAAGATGTTTTGTCCGTGAATCCAACCTGTTTTTTCATTTTGCCACCTTTATTTTAAAGTGATAGTGATGTTAAACAGACAGAATTCTGAAGGGAATAGATGCGTTTACCACAGCCCAGCTCTGTATAAGCAAGTGGAGGTCTTTTGTAAGACACTAGCAATTTCTCTTTAATTCTGGTGAATCAAGATGAAGATCAAATATTTTTACCGAAAACTCTTCAGGCAGAAGAGTCTGTCAAGGTACTAACAGCAGGATGCAAGCATTTCTTTTCTCTCCTGTCAAATTTGAAACTAGCTTCAGCATAGAATTGTTCTGAAGAGCAGTAGCTGATGCCTTCCAAAGTCTGGAACAGGTAAATAACAAGACACTATCGTACTGTATAGCTGTATTGCTGTAGTTATCTGTGACAGCAGAAAAAGCAGTAATATATCTAATCAGATTTTCTGTACTTCTACAATATAATTTTCTGTGCTTAGGCAGATGCATCAGAACAAAAACAGACAGGCAGCAACTGTGAAATAAAATTCAGGTTCTTCTCATACTAGTGCCCAATTGACTGCTACACACTGACTTATTGGGGCAACGAGAGAAAGATGTGTCACATACATACATCCCATTCTGAGCAGCAGTCAGCTAGTTGTGATAGATAAACATAAATGAAACATCACTAGCGAGAGCTGAGGTAAGCCTTGCACTCCAATTAATAGGATCATGCTGTGCTATTGCTGCATGCTTAACTTGGAAAGGCCAACTGTGAGATTCTGGGAATGGCATAAACATGGGTCAGCACAAGCTGAATGATGGTGGTGCTCTGTCTGTAAAGCTCTATTTGAAGGACAGCCACATCCCTCTACTCTGTAGTCTGGGGAGAAGTTTTACCGTGCTGTGCTACAGCCAAAGGATGTACAACCAAGAGCAGCTTCATCATAACTTCCTGCAGGAAGGGATTAACTGCAGCTTGCTCTTTGGCAAAAAAAAACTTGGGTGAGCTGGTGACCAAAAATAGGCAAGAAAGGGACTGGGGAGTGAAGTGGAAGGGGAGTAGCCTGGAGTGTGGGCACAAATGTGAGGAGTAGCAGAAGGAAGGTGGAAGAAAGGGCATTTTCATGGGAAGGGGGAAGAAGCTGGGAGGAGAGCAGGATGAGGCACAGTCAGATTGCAGGAGCAGGGTTGGGGTACAGATAAGTTTGGGCTAAGGATGGCACTCTCACAGGACTGTGGACTATGCAAGAGCTATGGGGGAAGTTTGGACTGTGAAGTAGATGACTGAATGTGTTAGCAGAGTGAGCAATAGCAAGTGAGGAGAGGGAGGTAAAACACTGGTGTGAAGATGAGAAAGAGTTTGGGGAAGAGAACAGATCGAAACTTTTGTGTGATAAGATGGGATCAATATTATGGGACAGGAAGACATGGAAGTAATGTCAAAATCATCAGAAGAGAGGTGAGGAAATCCTCATGAGATTAGGAAGAATGAAGCACAAGAAGTTGCAGCATGTGATGTTCCCAGGCCTACAGGAGCTACAAAATGTGTCATATTCCCACAAAAACAAGTGTGTCTGATTTTTCTTTGCCTAGACAGCTCCAATCTGCTCTTGTCTTGCATGCACGACTCAGTTCAAACTCACAGTGTCTCCAGAAATGCAGATGGTCCTGAAAGTAATTGAGGATCCCTGCAGAGTCAATACTAATGGAAAAATACCCCACTTTTATCCTTTTCCTTAAACCATGCAAAATATTCTTTACTACTTAATCCCGCATTCAGTCTGTTTCTTACAGTAATTTTGCAGTAAAAACCATACAAGTGGAGACCATCTGACTGTCAGGTTATATTTAACATGTTTAATGAAAATTTAGTGTTCCTACAATTGATTTTTCTCTCAGTGGCAATGAATTACTTATGAATAACCTCATCTCTACTTAAACAAAACATGCTAATCTAATGAGGGACAGCTAAATGAAGATCAAAATGATCTATAATACAGCATATAACTGGCAACACTCTGAACTCGTATTTTGGGAACAAGTAAGATCTGGAAGGGGTGGACAATGGAGAAAGGAAGATGAAAGTGGCTTTCACCCTGGAGAGTGCAAAAAGGCAAATGGTTGGGTTTGAAAGGCTTGGCAAGTGCTCATGTTAAAACTGAGGACTGCATTCCCTTGGGTTTCCTCTTCCCTTCTCCCACCTTTATTTTCCTTTCTCCGGTGTCCTTGTTCTTTCTCTCAACTTTCTCTCTTATTCCTGAATAATCACAAAATTAATGAAAGAGTGAAAATGCTGGATTTCCTTTGGAAAGAGAGAATGCACCTGTTCCAATACCTTCCATTCATGAATTGTTTTTTACACAACTGTGCAATAGAATGGACTTACTTTGTGGGATGGAACAGAGATCCAGTAAATATGTATCAAAGGATGGGGTATCCTGACTTGCACTGATAAATACTTTGTGTTCTCAGTCCTTTATAGGCAAAAGGGGAAAAAGCCCACACCTTTCCTAAGGGCTTTAATTTTCCTAGTGACATGACTTCTACGTCCTCCAGGGCTTTGGAGGCACCAAGGAAAAGTTGGTATTAATTCCGTTAAAGCTGCTGCCTAGACATGATTTCTATTAGAAAGCTGACTTAAGCCAAGGATACATAGCAATGAAGAAATAAACTGCTCTTTGAGTCTTCCTTGAGGCTGTTGATTCCCACCCCTGGGAGCTGCTGCCCTCCTTGCCATACTGCATGCCCATGGGAGGATCACTCCATGCCAGTATGAAAGTAGTACTTTTAAAGCATACTACTCAGATGCCAATTAGTTAAACTACTAAAATGAAGGTTTTCTTTGAGGCAGGTTACTGAGAAACACTAATCTGAATGCTAAAGATGAAGAGGGAACAAAAATTAGAAATAGTGTATTCATAGTAAAAAATAAGAAAAAGCTAAGTCAATCAAACACTAAGCATCATTAGGGCAGACGTTAGTATGCACACAGATTGCTGGGAGAGTTGTTTACATTTTTCATAATGAAGTAGTTTCAGAAGATGGAGCAGGACTTTAACATCTGGATTAATTAGGGTTCACTTTACATGGGAATGTAAAAGCCAGCAGTCAGTGTAATACACCCAGAGAACCAGCAATCACTGAGAAAAGTCCTCCCCTGTGACAACCCGTTCTCCGTTTGTCGCTGATCACTCATGATGCACAAAGTAGGACAACTGTGCCAAACGCTTCAGAAGTGGCTCAAATAACACAGCTTTCTGTCGAGTACTCACTTGTGTATCAAATAATGAAAAAAAAAAAAAAAGGACGTGTGATGAAGAATTAGTTTATCAGAAATTTAATGAAAAAAATTCTTACAAACATTGTCTTTCCCATTAAGAGCAGAACAGCACTGCAACATATTTTTCAGAACCACCAACTTTAAATTCTGATATGGGAAGATAAAACTCTGAACTGTGATTTCTGCATCAGTGAGTATCAATCCATTATATATTGCCTAATTAAATGTCCTGACACTTAAGTCCTTCTGACAAACTTATTAAACAACAATTCCTTTAAGTATGATTCTTTATGGATTATCAAACATAAATCCAGCTCTTTAAAGTATTGTTCTTACAGCTGATTACAGAAACAAAAGACAAAGATACAGGAATTCCACTGAAAAGGAAAAGTCAAAGTACTTTCCAGGGCAGCTATGCTGACCCTTTAATACATCAATATACATTTTATTATAGCATAATTGTGCACAATATGACAATTTCTTATTAAAATTATAATTATAAAATTAATTCAAATTTTATTATAAATTTAATCCTACTATCTCACAGATAAAAGATAGAATGGAATGTAAAATAAGAAAAAAAAGAATGAAATGTGGGGTTAAATTTGTTTATGAAAAGGTATTTTATTAGAAAATGATGCTTTGAAAAAAATGACAGAGTAATTGAACCAGAAATTTTTTACTTCAAATTCAACATATCTGTGGTAACGTCTGTGATACCCCTATTTACACATCAGCTCTGAATGACATCTCCAAGAAACAACATTTCTGCAGTAGTTTAGCATAACAAAGATCTGCTGTGTTTTACCAGTGAGATCTTAAGAAATATTATCTGGTCAACAAAATGCCAAAAAAGTAGTTACTGGGCTACCTCAAAGGCCATGATCACCTCCAAAACGCACCATAACCAGTCAAGCTTTGAACTGCAATTACTGAAGAAGAAGTTTCATAAATTGATGTTAAATGAGAAAACAGAAATACGTGAGGATGAATCAGTCCCCCAGTGGCATCTGTGCGGCTATGATTTAGCTCTAGCAGAAAGACATCTTCTTTAAAAGTACGACAGGGCACACAGGTCCTCAGGAAGTATCACAACAAACACTACTGGAATAGAAAGCTTTCCAAGAACTGGAAATGGACACACAGGTGTGTTTCACTCAGCGTGACACCAAACATTACCATGATCTATATTAAAAAAAGATAATACACAGCTGGGAGGAGCTGTTGGCTCCTTTGAAGGCAGGGAGGCCCTGCAGAGGAACCTCAATAAAATTAGAGGACTGGGCAATCACCAAACATTTGAAGTTCAACAAGGGAAATTCGGGATTCTGCACCTGGGATGAGGCAACCCTGGGTTGTACAGAATGGGCAATGAGATGCTGGAAAGCAGTGCAAGGAAAGGTACCTGGGGGTCCTGGTCTCTGGCAAGCTGAATATGAGTCAACAGTGCCCTGGCAGCCAGGAGGGCCAACTGTGTCCTGGGGAGCATCAGGGAAAGCATCACCAGCCAGGCAAGGGAGGGGATTGTCCTGCTCTGCTCTGCACTGGGGCTGCCTCACCTTGAATATTGTGCCAGTTTTGGGCAACACAATATAAGAAAGACGTTAAGCTATTAGAGTCCAAAGGAGGGCAACAAAGATGGTGAAGGGCCTTGAGGGGAAGCTGTGTGAGGAGTGGCTGAGGGCACTTGGTCTGTTCAGCCTGGAGGAGACTGACAGGAGACCTCATTGCTGTTACAACTTCCTTGTGAGGGGAAGAGGAGGGTCAGGCACTGATCTCTTCTTTGTGGTGACCAGTGACAGGACCCGAGGGAATGATCTAAAGTTGTGTCAAGGGAGGATTAACTTGGATATTAGAAAGAAGTTCTTCACCCAAAGGGTTGTTGGGCACTGGAACAGGCTCCCCAGGGAAGTAGTCATAGCACAAAGCCTGGCAGAATTCAATAAGCGTTTGGATGATACTCTCAGGCACATGGTGTGACTCTTGGGAATGGTCCTGTGCAGAGCCAGGAGTTGGACTCAATGATCCTTGTGGGTCCCTCCCAACTTGCATTCTGTGATTCTGTGATACTACTGTGTGAAAAGAGGTTGTTTTGAAGTTCTACTGCTAAAAAGAAGGTAAATCCATAATACAAACTTAAGACCTATTCAAAGAATTATTAAAACTAACTCAGAAAGGTCTCCCAGTACCGAGAAAAGATAACATCTGTAAACAGTAAAAGATAATGTATTTCAGTCTCTTTCACAAATGCACCTTATTTGAATGGGTGTAAAAAGTCCTAAGACCTAATCATGCTATTAATTGACTCTTCAATGTTCATATTACAACACCATTAGTGTTGCGGCTCAGAATTAGAACTATATAAATTTCCTTGCCTGACATGGAACATAATGAAATCCCGATGAAAGTGGACAGGTTTTATCCGAGTTTAAAAGCATGTTTACAATGGTTTCTAAAGCTGGAAGTTCTAAACAGAATGAGCAGCAACCTCTAAGTTTATCAAGGATCTTAAAAAAAGTTTATACTGGAAATATAAAGACCCAGTAGAATGAATTTCAAGCATGTTTTTAAGAAAAGTGTATTTAAAATGCTGTATATGTTAGCTGTTGCCCTAAAATCTGAGACCAACACAGTCCAAAAACACATTAAAAAAGGTAAGTCTATATTGATGCAATTTTCCCATGGATAACCATTTGGGCAAAGACAGCCATTGCTGTCATAATCACTAAGAAACTACTACCCATAATTTCCGACAATAATTTTTCATGAAAAATCTCTATTGCAGAAGCGCAATGTGAATTTTTTGGATAAATTAAAACACTGCACTATGTCTAATATTATCCTGGAGTACATATAGGCAGTTTTGATTTCCTCTTCTGCAAATACTTTGTGTATCATCTCAGGCACAAGTCATGTTTCTCCTTGATGTATATCTCTCAATCCTCAACTGTAAAACTGAGTAGTGCTATGTATCACCACTGTGAAACACATTCATTTAATAGTGTAAAAAATTAAACACCATACAAAGGAAAAAGGAGAGGTTGCTAAAGTCATCAACTTAGAAAAATGTAGGCTTAACTCATTCTGTCAATAGTATAATTTTCATTATTTTAACCAGAGGAAATTAAAATCATACCATGTGAAGTTTTCATCAGATGTAGTACAGGATCAGAATTTTAATGCTGAAGGATAAGGAACTTTAAAGCTTGTTCACTAAGTCATATCTATAAACCTGGAAATTTAGTAAATTTTGGCTATTCAAAAATGTGTAATAATGAGGCCTATTGGACAACAGAGCTGCCTGCTATGAAATACGGAAGATCTATGCCCCAATATGTTTCAAAATTATGTGTAAAAATATGCAAAAAAAAAAAAACGGTTTGCTTTTTATTAGCATGAAAAAGATGGGGTGGATTAGATTGATCAGCTTTGACTTCTGTTTTCAGAATGCTGTCTTTACAATAAGCATTGACAAGAATTACAAAGAGACGCTGGGGAATAAAGAAATGATCAAAGCTGTTCAGTTTTGTGAAAGGGTGGTTGGCAGAACAGCATCTAGAAGAGATGAAGCATTCTTCAAAACTTCCACAGAAAGTCAGAATTTTGCTATGGACAGTTCTGAAGGCAGTCACACACGCGTGGGAGACTGTCACCAACTGTACTTTAAGGCACATCTCTTCTGTAGTAGCAGGAGGGAACAGTAATTTCCTTTTAATTAGACACTTAAAAGTTTTAGGCATACTTTTGCAATATTTAAAGAAAACCAACAGGAACATCCTGTGCTGTTCCCTGACTGTAACCAACCCATCTTTATACATATGTACAAATCTCTTCATATTAGAAACCAGTAGGGAAATGAAGTTAATTCAGGAATTCTGCTTTCAGAAGCTAAAACAAAAGCATCAGGGTAAGCAACTTAACTCTTTAATAGTATAGAGCAGAAAGGCATCAACTGTCCCTTTCCTTGCAAAAAACCAAAAATCATACAATGTATCTAAGTATTTCTCCTGACTGTAGAGTGGTAAAAAAAAAATAATCTTGTGTTGTTTGTTTCTTTTTAATGGAAAGGTCACTTTCACTTCATGGGCAAAACTTTTCATACAGGTTCCAGAATGAAAATACTCCTGCTTCACATGCAAATTGGATAATCCTAGACACCAGATTAACAAAGCCATGGTGTTAAGTCAAGCAAGAAATGGGTTTATAGTTCTGAGGTCGTTGTTTGAATGAAAGATTTTCCCAATGCAAGTAGAGAAGAAAGCTTGGGATGAGAGTATGTTATACAACGATGTCCCAATGCACAATCCCAGGTTTTGCTGAGAGCTGCAGCTTGTACAAACATCAACAGCCTGCAGTTGCATTCTCTGTGAACATCCTCCATGTGTACACAGCACTGGTCTCTCCATTGCTGTGATGTGCAAACATCAACAATTTGACAAACAAAGCTCTTAATTATGAAAAATCAGAGCATTTGCTATCATAAACAGAACTATAGAATTCCTCTTTATAAGATAAAAACAGAAATCAAGTAGACATTATGGAATAAATAGTAGTTACTCAATGCAAAATTTTCATTTAATAGGAAGGGTTTTAAAGTTGAATGTCTGGAAATTTGTCATTCTAGACTGAGTGAAGCCGTGAAGTGTTATTTCCCTCTGAAAATACAGCATAGGAATTATCTTGCTAATGGCTGAGGGACAAAAGGGCAAATTATTTAGCATCAAACCGAAGAATGAATGTGGCCAGCAGCCATCATGTTTTTTCCTTAAGAAGTAACCCCTCTTATGCACCTTCTTTTCTTTCTCCTTTTCCTTCCCCCATTAACTCATACCTACTTAAACATGGCTCATTATCCTGTAAGGTTTAGTTCATATAATGTTAAAAGCAGAGTAAATAGCATGGAACAGAACAGGGACAGCTGAAGGGACTCACCTTTTAGGTAACATATTCTGCCAGCATCTGTGCCTGCCACCACTGCCCTATGTATGCCCTGCAGCTTGCAGTCAGCATTGCAGAATGGCTGCAAACAGTCTGAACCAGTCCTGAGATCACTGAGGTCTGGGGCTGGTCAGGCAGTCATGGGATGGAAATGGTAAACTGCTGTTCTGGTTCTTGGGGCACAGAAAGGAGACACCAAATTGTTTTGCTCTTCTCCTTACAGCACATCCTCTCTCATCTCTTGTTTCCAGTCAAGAAAAGTTTGCTGTTATGATCCAAAAAGGACTACCTTTTTTTTTTATTATTTTTATTTATTTTTTTTTTTTTGGATGTCAGGAGGCTGTCTTTTCTCAATTTTCATTGTGTCCATTAATAGATTCACTGAAAGAACAACATCATTTTTGCTCCCAGTGTCTGGCAAGGGTGGACTGAGGGACTATAAAAGGAGTGGTGAAAAACCTTGGTCTTCCTTCATGGCTTAGGAAGCCATCAAATGCTCAGGCTGCCCCAGTGAGACAGAATTATATCACATGCTAGCTGAAACATGTGATGCCAGAGAAAATTGGGAAATGTTACCAATCCATTCACCAGTGAGGATGAAAAGACCCAAGGGAGAGAGTTCTTTCAGAATTAATACAGAAGTTGTTCACATTTTACAGCAAGTGTTCACCAAGACTCCTACTAAGCCTCAAGTTAGAATTATAATATGAAATCAGAGACAAAAAAAATCTTCTTTTTTGTCTTTATGTTACAACACAAGAAGTCCCTTGCCACTTTCAGTGAGGTTGTATCATTACAGCTTTTCTCTGGACATGAAGGACATTCTCCATATCCTCCACTTCAGAAGAGTTTTGTTATGGAAAGTGAAAGGGACAGAAACAACAGGCAGGACTTGCGAGCAGACCTTGCTTTGTACTGGATTTTACAGCCTAGCACAGCACTTTCTTTTATAAAAAATGTCCAGGACCACTGGCCCTGGCATTGAAGAGGTAGTTTCATCCATTGGTGTGCACAATGAGTGTGTCCTTGAATGTCCTTGCAACTTTGGGCAGTCAGGTTCCACCTGGTTAGCAGAGTCTGAGGTGTCATGTGGTTTATAAAATAATAAGGGCTGTAAGTGTAAAGAGGTGCCAAACCAGTGTTGCCTGGACTGGCAGGCCTGGTCTTCTTCATCTCAGCTTCTTTTTCTCTTGGGGAAGAAACATAGTTCAGAAACTCAGCAGTGAAAATACTAGCAGCAAACATCAGTCCTGAATAAAAGGCTGCAGTGAAGTTGAAGAGAAAAAAATCACGGGAGAAACCACCATATGAAGAAGAAATAGTGGAAAATAATCTCCACAGAACAATGTCAAGATTGAGAAAAGGGAAGAGATGCAGAGTCTTGAGGACTCAGTCAAAGATTAACCTGGGGGGTTGTACAGCAGGCTTCAATGGGAAATCCAACTGATATTGCTTCATGTGGTGTTATCATACTGATAATTATGGTAGCTTTACAGACTAACTAATGGTAACTATCACCAGTCAAACAGAGTCTGTCTGTAGTTGGCCTGATGGGATAAATTTACAAATCTGGGCTATTTAACTGATATGTGCAAATTGTTACAGGCAGTGTAAGTCTTGCATTTTAAAGGCTAAAGTTCCAAATTGCATTGGGAAATCAAGCATTATTACACGACCTGAGATGAAGAGAGAGGGTAGAAAATCAAAGCTGATAAATTTTTCTGATTTCATGTGCCTGAAACCACGACTAGTTAAAACACAGGATGGGAGATCTCTTGCACCTCTGACTTCTCTTTCTAGTCGCTTTCCCCATTAAAAGAAGGGGTCATATGTTTTCCAAAAAAAGCTCTTTCACAGAAAACCAGCAAGAAAGTGTGCCTGAAGATCAGCACCAATCAGTGTATGCTAGTCCTAAATATGATTGGTTTCTAGGATCTATAACTTTCTCACGGGCCACCTGTTGTAGTCCAGGTTTTGTGGCCTGTCAGTGAGCTGCAAAATGCAATGTCTTTGATGCAGAAGTGACTTCACTTTGCCTCTGCATGAAATTGTACCTGCTTGAAATTATTTCAGCAGAGGAAATCTTGACCCCAAACCTCCCTGAAAATGGCATTCCAAATCTAAGTCTGAAATTTTCCTGCAGGAGACAAAAAACAGAATTCTTTTAATAATTTAACAAGAGACAGGTTTTGCCTGTGTCCGAATTCCACTGTCATGAGAACTGCAGACAATGGATGTCTCTTCCTTTTCTGAGAGAGTTGAATATGCTATATATTTTAAATAGGTGCTGCAAAGTGGCTAATTTTTCATTTGGGAAGTTCTCAGTGGTTGCTGACATTTGCTAATTAGGGCTGCTCTTTTGTCAATCGCACCAGCAGTTTCTGAACTGCATGAACTGCTTTGGTCTGAATCCTTTAGATGGGAATTGTGACATAAATGTTTCCTGGAATAACACAGAGGGCTGCAAGTCAAACTGCCAACAAGCCACTCAATTATTCCCAAATGATGCCTGTCCCACCTGCCTGAGTCCCAAACCAGCACACCTCTGGGACACCGCTGTACCCCAAATACCACCTTCTTGAGCAGACTGGGAAGGACAGAGCTAAACTCGATGTGGCTGTGAGCCAGGTTTTGAATTGTGGTGACAACAGACTCACAACCCTTAGTGCAAACCATACTTGTAATGCAAATTCCCCAGATGCTTACAAAATGAGAGTCTCCTGCTGTATATTCAAAACCAAAAACTGAAATTGAAAAACACTGTTAAGATGCCTGTACATAAATATGGGGAATATGTTCAAATAAAAATTACTTGAATTCCAGAGAGGTTTCTATTTCATCAATAATTCATGAATTTGTAAATTCATCATTTGTAATACTTAAATGCTTCCTTGAAACTAAGTAGCTTTCACGTCTCTAGTTAAATATAGTGAGTGCAGGTTAATGCAAAGCTCTTTGGGAGTCTATATTGACCCTTATTTCTTTATAATTGCTGCATATTTATAGAAGAACAGCTGAACTACATCTTTCAATTTTGATTTGAAGCTTTGGAACCACAGTATAGCTTTTGGATTTAAATCCTCAGATGATACCCATAATATAGTGGGTGAAATGTCGGGGGGAAAGTAAAAAACTTATGACAGAATAAGGGATTTGCTAAACAATTGGAGAGGATAAAATGTGCAACATTGTTAAGAATGGAGCCCTTGTCTTCTGTGAATTGAAGCTGGCTGGAGAAAGGCAATTAATTACAGAGCAAACTGGAATCTTTTGAGGAATGCCTAACCTGTCTATGAATTACACTAGAAAAAGGAAGAGCAGTCCTGTGAATCTATCTGGCATCAGATGGTGCTGCTCACAGTGAAAACCTGAAAGCTTTACGAGACTTTTAGTGATGTGACAACACCAGAAAAATATTGCCAGCCACTTTTATACAGCCTGTGGTTCTGCCTTTCTGTTTGCTGCCATGATTTTGATTTTGTTCTGACCGCGAATTTTACACTTCAAATAGGAAAAGGGATCAATCCTGCAGGAACCTGTAACTCTGTAAAGTCTTGTAAAATGCTAGAGGAGAAGGCAAGCTTAAAGCTAAGCAAGAATGTGAGCTTGGACTGGCACAAAGTCAAATGCTACAGCAGGTGGTGGTGTTGGCTTCATGGAGGAGTAGAGCCTACATGACACACAGACCTTCTGCAGTAACAGGGCTTGTGTCAGACTCAACTGCCTTCAGCTTCCCTATTGCTTTCCTTATGTCATCTGTCATAAGGTCAGATCTTTGGCTG
The DNA here is from genome assembly GCA_013399855.1 of Oxyruncus cristatus. Lineage (NCBI taxonomy): Eukaryota > Metazoa > Chordata > Aves > Passeriformes > Cotingidae > Oxyruncus > Oxyruncus cristatus. The sequence continues at coordinate 966,391 of VXAY01004854.1, read as the reverse complement.
GTAAAAGTTGTTCCATCTCCTATGAAGTTAATGGAGCAACTTCATCAACTTCTACTGAACTACAAACTCTACTTTTGATTGCTGTCCTCAGCTGGAGAGAGAAAGAAACAAAAATACATTTAAATAAAAAATTAGCATGTTTTATATCCTTTCCCCAAAGATTTCAGTGAAATACAATCTTACAGTAACCATGTGATGGTATCTTAAGAGTTTGCTAAACCTGTAGGTACACTGCAAACACACTTGCAGTGGAAAGCTAGTATTACAAGTTGTTCCCATAAAATCTTGCAAATTCTGTTTCTGCAAATTAGTCCATCCAAATTTCTATTTTTTAGAGAATAGTGATGCACTGATGACGGGTTCAGATACTTTCAATTACACTGAGGACACCGACACACAGATGTAGTCCTGCAGGTTTCTCAAGGCATTGGGAATGTGAACAGATGTTCTTCATTCTGAGAAAGGACTTCTTGTTGAATTGGTTTCAGTAGACCAACTCTCTACTCGAAAAAAATACATCCGAATTCAAAAGGTTTCTTTCATATTTCTGGGTCAGCTTTGTTATGTTCTATTAAAATAAAGGAAAATTAAAAATTAAAACCTTTTTCTAATGACTAAATATTAACATCTGGTACTATTTCAGTGTCCTTGCTTGTCTGAGTTTTTGTCAGATCAAGACTGGTGTTACTGACTGTGGTAAGTCCTCAGGGTGACAGAATCATTCAGTTTTATTTCATGGTTTCCATGCTTTAAGAACTTAAGATTTTTAATCTGACAAGAGACACTGAAGCACATCTGAAGAGTTAGAAAAGATTTTTGCAAATCCAGAGAAATTTAATCTGTCACTTTGATTTTTGGAAGGAATTAAACAACATATGCAATAAAGAACCCTAAAAGAAACCACCCAGGGGGAATCTGTGGAATTATTATTGCTTCGATTTTGCTCCAGTTGTGATTTATAGTGTACTACTTCTAGTTTTTAGATATTAACAATAACATATGTCTTAGTCTTATTAAAATGGGCAGGAGATTTGTTTATTATGTGCATATATGTGCATAATTAATTTCCCAAGAAACTGGGAGATGTGTTGTCAACTCATCATTCCCATCATTCTGACTGCTATCTTAGACTGCCATTGCATTCATTTATTTGCTGGTAAAGTGTTCCAAACAGAAACTAGGTATTTTTTTACAAGATTAAAAATACTCATGAAACCAAGTATTACATTTTTTAAAAAAAATATATTTTACTTTGGATACAGAAAATATATAGACATTTCATATTGGTTATGATAAACCAAAAAATATTAAACAAAAGAATTAAATAGATGTGAGTGGTTACACAACAAGAAGACTTATGACACTTTGTCATACTTGCTTTTCTGTATTAATTTTCTCATGTTTAATAAGAATTTCAATCTTATTGCAGGTTTTCAAGCATTGAAGATCTCTCTTCTGTTTCTGATTTCATAGAGATTTTAGGAACTTAACTTCATCAATATTTTTGTTATATTAAAACACAATTTTGTAAAAAATATGGGAGGACAGAGCAGACAAACTGTCAACACAATCAAATAGTCCTTATTCCTCCAGAAGCCAGGCTAAAACCAAAATAATTCAAACAGAAAATTCAGAAAAACTATGCTGCAGAAATAAAGATAATTCCTGTAATTTAGCCAGCCTAGAAAAGAAAATTTTATTTGAATAGTGGTTTTTGTCTTTGTTTCTCCCTCACAATTATTTGATTTTTGTATAAATTAATTTGACAAATTCCCCAGTGAGACCATGTCATGGTTTAGCCCACATCTGAAATTTTTTCAGTAATGTATTTTCTGGTGAGCCGGAAGACAAGCACATTAGAACTATCAAGAAAAGAACATATTTTAAACCCCAGTCAATGACTCAGTATTTCAGATTTCTGCCGGAATGCAAAATGAAGTGGAATTCTTAGACTACTTAATTCTTTGACACTTTTGCCTCTTGCTTCAGTGGCCATTACCTTCTTTATTTCTCAAGTCTCTTGTTTATTGTGATTGGAAAATAAGGTATTTTTGAATGCACTTTAGTATGCCTTACAACCTAGAACAGCTGATGCAGAGTTTTGGCCTCATTTTAGTTGGATGTGCTCCAGCTGAGCTGATCACCTCAAATCACCTTATGGTCACTGAAAATCTGGTCAATATAGTTAAAGTAATGCAAGGGTGATTCAACCTTTCCTAAAGCAGGTTAGATGATCCAGACCTTAAAAAGTGTATCTGTCCCATAACAGCAACACTCAGTGGTGATTTCTAAGGTTTGTGTCTTTAACGTATTATTCTTAATGTAAAAATTAAATGTAAAAATGTGTGAGAGGAATTTTACCATTTTAGGAAACTCTAAGAATGCCTTGGATGGGTTAGGTTAATCCATTTCTGTGGTGCGTTAATCAAGAAAACATAATTCTTCATGTGAGTTATGTATTTCAACACAGATGGGGAATTTTTTCTCGAAATGCAAAATTTAGCGCTTTCTTTGTGATTTTCCTTATGCTGAAAAGCAATTAGGGTAACCTCACTGCAGATATGCAATTTGGCTATTAAATCTAGGTTTTCAGAGGCCTTCAAGCTAATGACATAATGTGTGCTGCAAAATTGGGTGATGTAATTTCTTAAAATTACATATATGGCTTCTGATACTTGGATTCTATATCAGTTTCTATGAAAAAATACCTTTCTGGCATCATATAAGATGGTCCTAATAGAAGGAATCTGTACTTTTCAGTAGTGCCATCTTCACAGTCACAAGGGAGACTGACAGGTTATCTTTATGCCAACTTGGAATCCACAAATAGATTTTCTATGAAGTGAAACCTAGACATACATATTTTTCTCTCAAGGTTTTTTTCCTACATTCTTCTCAACTTACTCTTATCCCACTGTCAGAGGATATAGTGGGTGTAGAGGGCATAAACAGGTTTTTTTTAAAGTTATCAAATGTGTGTTATATGAGAACAGATTGGTTGAAAGGAATTTGACTGTTTATGTTACAGAGTAAACACATAAAATGTAATAAAATGGCAGATGAAATTCTGTGTTCATTAATGCAAAGTGTTACATGTGGGGGGAAAACCCTGCATTATAAATAAACACAGATAGTCTATGTATTGCAGATTGCAATGTGGGAAAAAGATGTCAGAGACATAGCTGACAGTTTTATGAAAATAACAGCTTCATACTGAACAAGCAGTCAAAAGAGCAAAACAAATGTTAGGAATCATTAAGAGGCACCAAACAATCATGCCCACCACAAAACCCAGAAAACATGGTTATGCCACATGCAGCTCAATGGTTTGCCCACTCTATGAGTTTCTGAGTACAGTTCTGGTGTCCCTTATCACTAAAAACATATAGGGAACTCCAAAGGGTTGGAGGAAAGGCCACTAGTGAGATCGAAGGTAAGGAATGGCTTATGCTTATGTTGATTAAGGCTCTCTGTATGGGACAAAAGATGATTAAGACAGAGATCTATAAAATCATGAATTATTCATAATTCGTGTGAACAGGAAACATTTATTAATTACTTTATGAAAGATCTAAAGGAGAACCAAATAAAATGAGCAGGTAGCAAGCTGAAAGCAAACAAAAAGAAGTTCTTTTTCATAGTGCATAATTAAACCATGAAGTCATTGTCATTAGATATTATCGGATCAGGCAGCTTAGAAGAGACCTTGAAAGAACATCTGATCCAACCTGTTTTAGGAAGGTGAAATTATGAGATTATTTCATCTTGAAAACCTCCAGTGATGGGGACTCTGCCATATCCCTTGGGAGGTTGTTCCAGGAAATGCTTGTTCTCACTCTAAAAAAAAAAAAATAAATGTCTTTCTTATAGTGAGTTGAAACCTCTTCCAGTGTAACTTGTCTTCACCATGCGGCTCTTTGTGAAGAGAAAGCCTCCATCCTCTTTGTAGCCACCCTTTAAGTACTGGAATACTGTGAGGAGGTGCCCCTGAGCCATCTCTTCCCCAGGGAGAAAAAATCTGTCTCCTTCAGTCTTTTCTCACAGGACAGATTCTTCAGACCTTTGATCATCACCGTGGCCATTCTTCAGTTCTTTGTCAGTCTGTCCATGTCTTTCTTGATGTCTGGGGATCAGAACTTCACAGAACACTCCAGATGTGGCCTGACAGTGCTGAGTAGATTGGGTTGATCACAGATCTCTCTCTCCTATTAATGCCCCTGTGGCTGTATCTCAGGTTCTGATTTGTCTTTGTTGATGCTATGCCTAATATAAAAAGCAAAAATGGGTTAAAGAAGTGGGTATTGGGTTTGTGTAGTTTGGTATTGTTTTGGTAGCAGGGGGCTACAGGGTGGCTTCTGTGAGAAGATGCCAGACACTTCCCCCATGTCCAACAGAGCCAGTTGCGGCCAGCTCCAAGATGGATCCACTTCTGGCCAAGACCATCAGTGATGGTGGCAGCATCTCTGGGATTACACATTTAAGAACGGGTAAAAAAGTCCCTGTACAGTTGCAACTGTAGCCAGAAGAGAAGAGTGAAAGTATGCTAAAGAAAGAACAGGGTCAGTGCCAAAAGAGGGGGAAAGGGGCTCCAGGTGGCAGAGCAGAGATTACCTTGCTTGGTGAAGAGCCGTGGTGACGCAGCTGTCCACCTGCAGCCATGGAGGTCCATGGTGGGCACCTGGTGTCCAGCCAGGGTCAACACACTGCACTGTCCTTTATCTTTACACTACGATTATTAATATAGGGAGATATATAGTGATTTGACAGGGTGGTTATAATAATGACTGGAGCTTTCAAGCACTTGCTCATTCAAATTTTGCCAACTTTGAGATTTCCTGAAAATTGTGGTTCTTGAATAACTGTTCAGTGCTCTGCACTCAGTATTTTGGTATTTCCAATACAGTTCCTGAATTAGAGTAACAAAAGACAGCAGATCAACATTATCAGGTGTCATAAGTGAAGATAACCTTTACACTTACGTTAGAACAGCAAAGAAGACATATACTGAAACTTTCTGTTCCAGCTGAAAGAATCATCTCTCTTGTGGTCAAAAGTAAAAGATATTGAACAGAAATGCCAAAAAAATCAGAGAAATCATGGGGGACATGAAAACCATGCAGGGGTTAAGTGCTCAAGAGTATATGGGCTCTTGTATTGATTGCTAAAAGATACTGAATCCTTAAGTGATATATCAACTCAAATTGTACAAAAAATGCCTTAGGTGATGGAAAAAGAATCCCCAGACTCACAGATAGTGGGAGATAACAAATGCTTAGGCAGGAATGGATACAGAGTCTGCAGCAGATGATTCCCATTTCTGTCCCTTGGAGGCAGATTGCCTGACTTTAATTACCAAGAATTACTCTGCCTCAGCACATTTTCTAAAGTAAAGACTCCCTTCCACTGTCCTGAATCCTTGGAAAGATGGACACAGAACTTCATATCCAGTTATTTGATCTCCTCAAGGTTTTAAAAGTTGTCAAGAGGCTGTCTGGGTGAAAGGGGTCATTGTGAAAGATGCCACAGGCCCTCAGATCAATTGCAGACACTTTACATTTGTCCCAGTTAAAAAAAAAAAAAAAAAAAATTCTTAATTTTTTATGGTGAAAATTGAAAAAACCCTGCTACCCCACATTTCCAAGGCCTTTAATTTTCACTTACTTTGCCTATACGAGTTCCAGAACTTGGTTGTGTTCAGCTCAAACACTTTTGTTTTAGTTGATTAAAACCAGAGAGTTTTAGAGGTTTTAGAGATTCCCTGCTAAACTAGTTATCTCAGCTAGAAATGCTAATGAAATTGATATTTTATTATAGCTATTTTGAACTAAACATTCCTGATGTTCTTTTAGAGAATGACAGGGACAATTTCTATAACCAAAGTATCTCATCTTGGTACTTACTTGTCCCTCTTTCATACTATTCAGGAAATTGCTGCCAAGAGTAAAAAGAGAGAAGCCTACACTAGTCTCACCTCTTGTATGGAAAAGCAGGTCCTTCAGCTTTAGATTAGCTGAAAGCAGTGTCAGTAATACTGGTAGACCTTAGAATCAATGGAAATTAAAAATTATACTGGTAAGAGAAAATAAGTTCTTTTGATGTAGCTGGATTAGGTATGTATTTTGAATTACTTCAGGCTTCATATAGCTACAGCTTGTTTGAAGAAGCATGACTGCAAAAATATTCAGTCTTATGTTCCTTTATTATAATCTTGTTTTCTTAGCACTCTTTATACTACTCCATTGTTTATGAGCATTAGAATTGCCATATGATAGGTGTGGAATCAGTATTGCATAGCCGTAAGAAAAGGAAATTCATGAAAGAAATTGCAGTTTACTGTACAATTCACAATGGAAAATATCTGAGAGCCATTTGTCAAAGGAAATTAGTAATGCTCTTATCACCCTACATTAGCCACCTTTCCTGGTAAGCCCTAATAAACACCATAAACAAAAGCTACATGCTCTGTGTCAGACAAAGAGCTCTTTTCCAGCCAAAGATATAATTCCACATTAAACACTAGCATTGGAATGGTGATGCGTTTTTTTTTTGTCCTCAGGTACTTATCTGGAGTTTGCACCCTGACTGAGCATTTTTAATAGCGATGTTTTCTTCCTTTATCTAATCTCATAGCAGTTCAGTTAATAGAGAGGCACCTTTCCATTAATCTATTTTTTTAGACAATACCTTAAATCTGGTTTATTTGTTTATAAATTCATAAAATGGTTGCTCCTCTGAACTTAATAATTTTTCCCCCCTCGAGGGTCTCCAATGCAGGGAGTTGAGTAGCAGCATTAGACATAACCCCTGACCTGAGCCAAGCCATGCTGCAGTGCACAAAACAGCTTCCTAAGGTCACAGGGGTCACTCCAATCTTATACAGGAAATAAACAAACACAAAAAGGTGCAGACCACATTTTACACACCTCTACACCTTTCAGCCATTTCTGCTGGTCTCTGGAGGCCTATCTAGAGTGCAGACTGCCTCACTCTCTACTCCTGCAGCCAGAAAGTGATGTTCAAAATGCAATATATAAAAAACTACAGACATCTGAACCCCTGATATTTTCTTGACTCTTAACTGCAAGATAGTCAAGAAAGGTCCAGTTTTTACTGCCATATTCTACATTTACCATTAGTTTTATTACATTATAAATAACTCCAATGTGTCCTTTAGCATATTGCCCTTTTAAAACAGTCCTAAAATGTGAAGACCACCACTTCTTCTTTTTTCTCTTCTACCTTGTAGAAGCTTTTGTCTCCTCTGAATACTTTTGCCTATATTTCTTCGTATTATTTTTACTGTAGCTTGCCATTGCACAAATAGAGCCACAGTAGATAATTGGGGGTCCCTCTAATTTGATCCTCTGCTATCACAAGCTCTGTTCATGCCTTCTGAGTTGATGACATTGGATCAGGTTTTGTCCTTCCTTTCAACTGTTCCCACTCTGAGGACAACAGCTTTGACACCCAGGGAACTGCCTACCATCTCATGGATGAGTGTGGTGTACTCCGGCAGGAGCAATGCTAAGACTGAATTCCCTAACAACTGTGACAGAATATACGTACTCTGGAAAAGCTCACCACATTGTGCTTTTATTCTATCCCCTTCCTTTTTCCTGCACACTTACTGAGTACAATTTTTACAGACAGTTTTATACGTAGTACTAAGACAATTATTTGTATCACTGATGAGCGTCCCTTTGAATATAAAAATTAATATGTCACCTCTACAAACAGCATTAGCTCCAGAGATAAGTGAGGGTAAGTAGCTCCCACTGTGCTTCTACCAACAGGAAGTATTAAAATGGAACAAGCAATAAGTTGTGGGCTTTTTTCCTTTTGCACCCTAGACTTGAACAATGTCAAAGTAAATCTTTCATATATGCTGCTTTTAAAGACATGGTGCTGCAATCAGTATAATTTACTAATTAGTGTCTATCTTATTTCAACACTAGAGTGAAAACAAAGATTTGTAAAAAAAAGTTTTAAACATTTTTTTCTTTATTTAGCAGGACAAAGTTATAGAAGAGCTCTTTTACATAAATAAAATGCTGCAGGCCTAACTTGTTCTATTTCTCTCCTTCAATTTTATATTATTGATGGCATAATTTTTCATTATGCATTTTCCTACACTTCATAGGAATTCATAAAACATTCCTTATCTGAAAGAAACAATATGTTCTTCACACTACATCCACTTATATTTTTTTCTCTCTATCTACATAACTAAATGCTGAGGAAACCCATAAAAAATGTGTCCTCATTTCTAAGTCAATTTGTCTAACTATTCATGGAGGTCTTGCGTTAAGACCCTAAATAACCCTAAATTGGAAGAATACATTAAAAATAGTTGCTTTTCATTTGCTCGAGTTTCTGATCTGCAAGGTAAGAATGAGGGCACAGTACAGATTTCAGCATATATGAAGGTTTAGGACAGTCCTGCCTCTTCCACACTCCCTCTAGAACCCACATGAGCTCTTTTTAACATTTACTTGGTATTTGCTAGTAAGCCTAGTATTCACTTGCCTGCTATAATTTCATTATCTTTAACTTCTAAAACCTAATGTAAATTTTTTATTTCTTATTTGTAACAATAAAAAGGAAGGCTTTGCATCTTTTCCTACACCTTCATTAACAAATTATAATTTAGCCCTGGAATCATTAACTGCCTCTATCTAATATTAAATTGGCTGATCCAAACTAATCTCTTTGAGAGGTCAGAAGTAACTCAGAAGAGCACTTCATCCCCCAGATCTTACAGGCCTATCTCCAGGTGGGATATATGGTCCTTTGGAGATGTCTGCACAAATTCAGAAAAAACAGCTGGTAGGGAAGGTAGGACATGTTCTGGGGTAGTTAACATCCTACCTTCTCTTCACCTCTGTCAAGGAAATAAAGCTGGGGCACAGTGCATGAGTTTTTTACATGATCTCTGATGGCTTTTTTTACACTTGTAAACAATGTGTAAAAATTTGATTTTGACACTAAAAATTTTAAAGACTTGAGACTGGCCTAGTCATGATCATGCTTCTTGATGCAACACAAAATTACAATGAGATGAGTTTTGAAACTTGACTTTAAAATAAAGAGTGGAGACATGTTTGTGTTTTGTTTTTTTTTTTTTTTTCTCAAAGGAATTCTTAACTTAGGAAAACACCGCAATGTTTTATCTTTTAAGAAAAAAATATTAACAGTGATTGTGCAGATATTATTTTCTCCTGCTCTTTTGGAGTTTTTCCTCCCATTTCCCACTTCCCCCCTCTCCTGGTAGATCTCTTTTCTTTGGGTCTTCAGTTAATCTAAAGGAGTTTACTCAATTTTTCAGTTCTTGATTTCAAGATGGAAAATGTCCTCTGTCATCAACATACCACCACATCTGAAGGAACTTCTATGTTGTAAATCCTAATTTTCCTTGGTAATACCTCATAGGCATCACTTGCCCTTTTTAAATGCACCCTAGTTCAGGTGAATTTATCCATTTACCCTAGTGCAGATATTTGATGTTTTAGAAAGAATAAATGCATTTGATGTTGGACTAAAATGAGAGAAAGTCCACAAATAACTCATTTTTTTAAGCACGAAATAGATACTAAAGACCACTGTAAGCAGTCCTTTGATCTGAGTGCGTGAGCAAACACTCATGTTCCTGTGGAACTCGATCTATGTCTGGGCATTTCCTCCCTGTCACTAATGTGTGCATTCGGGAACTTGTGCCTTCTGGCAGGCTGTCACCACACTTTGCCCCACTGTGTAGAACATGTAGCATGTAGAACATTAAAAGTATTTTGCTGTAAACCAGAGGGGCATATTTCAGTCCTGTTTAGGGCATGTGGCATGGGCTTGTGCTGTGAACATGTGCTGTGGGCGTGCCACCCGTGGCTGTCAAGTCTGATTTGCTGCTCTCTGAGGAGCTACCAGTCATGTAAATAGGAACAGCTTAGCTCCAGTGGTGTAGCCTAGCTTCAAATTATATGAACTAAGACTTCGTTGGATTTTTTTTTTTTGTTATTTTTTAGTCTCTGGATGTTTGCCTTTGCTAAGAAGTGTTCTGTGTGTGCAGGAGCTGGAGTAGAAGGCAGGTGCAGAAGAAGTTAAGTTCTCTCTGCTTAAAAAAAAAAAAAAAAGATAAAACTCCAGACCAGTTTAATACTGTAGGTTTTACTTCTGTTGCTGGTATGACTGCAATTTCCATTCAAACACCCTAATTTCTTGCAGAGTTATTTTTTTTCTTAGCCTCCGTGCAGTTTTCTCCCTTTTAAAAGGCTACCTAGCAATTTCTCTTTGAGCTACCAAAGAAATCTTTGAATCTTTCTGTTGTTCTGTTTGTCCTCTTCTCAGTCCTTATTTATGTCATTTTACTTTTAAAATACAGTGACCAGACACAGAAGTATTTTGCTTGTGGTCACATTGTGTTGTTTGAATAATTTCTTCACATTTACATTTGTGTTTGACATCTCTGTGTGTAGACAGAAATTTTATTTTCCTGCATAAATGGCCGTTAGCTACTCTGGCAGAAGGCTTTCAGCTACAGCTACTCTCATTCAGTCACTATTTTCTTGATCAATGCTTTCTGTCTTTTGCACTTTCAAAGTATGTTTCCTTTTCATTATTCTTTTTTTCTCTAATCTTCCTGTCTAGGTATGTCTGAACTTTGAACTGCTACTACAATTTTACCTAATAATAGAAATGAGATGTGGAAATAGCTTGGTGTGACTAAGTCTAGTACCTGGTCTATTCAAGTTACTCTGAATAACTTATGCATTCTGTACAGATAAAATATTTTGATGCATCATGAAGACAACTTATATGTTTTCAGTGGAGGAAATCATGATCCATAGATATCAGAATGTAATTCCTAATGCAAAACGATTGTATTTTCTCAGGTGCTACATCCCTGGAATATAGATCAGAACAGAAATACAGTCTAAAGTAAATTACAAAATGTTTCTATTTATATGTACAAATTTTTCAGGAGATGTGCTCTCTGCATCATTACTGAGAGGGGATGTTCATGAAACTATACATGTGCTATCAAAATAAATAGATGGTGCCTCTCTCAAATATTTATATAAGGAAAAACAGAGTGGTTGTCACACAATCTCTCATAAGTCGTGCATAAACTAAAAATGCATATACTGATCAATTACCCCCCATGCCCACACATCTGTATGTAGAAGACTTTACATCTTGTGCAAGCAAAAGCCACAACAGTAGGCAGTACCACTGAAACATGAAAAGTCTTTATCTTGCTTAGGGTACCTTTAGATAGTGATATTGTTTAGAATGCCAAAATTTGTTGCTAATATTTCATTGCAGTATTATCAAAGCCTGGTTATATTTAGAAATATAATCCTTGTTCTTACTTGGGCTTTTCTCTGGTGCAAACCAAATAGTCATCTCAATAGTAAGTCATAGAATCATAGAATCAACTGGGTTGGAAAAGACCCCTGAGATCATCCAGTCCAATCCTTGATACAACACCACTGTGCTTACCAGACCATGGTACTAAGTGCCTCACCCAGTCTCTCCTTAAAAACCTCCAGGGACAGTGAATCCACCACCTCCCTGGGCAACCCATTCCAATGTCTGATTACTCTCTCTGTAAAAAATTTCTTTCTAATATCCAACCTAAACTTCCCCTGGCACAGCTTAATATCATGCCTACTTTTCCTGTTGCTGGTTGCCTGGGAGAAGAGACCAACCCCCACCTGGCTACAACCTCCTCTCAGGTAGTTGTAGGGAGCGATGAGGTCTCCCCTGAGCCTTCTCTTCTCCAGGCTAAATGGAAAACCCAGCTCCTTCAGCCTCTCCTCACAGGACTTGTGTTTGAGTCCCTTCATCAGCCCTGTTTCTCTTCTCTGAACCTGCTCCAGCACCTCAGTGTCCTTCCTGAACTGAGGGGCCCAGAACTGGACACAGCACTCCAGGTGTGGCCTCACCAGCGC